>JAWKAU010000384.1:0-92000 GCA_033398695.1 Orobanche coerulescens | reverse complement strand
AGCAGCTTCGTGGTATCGGTATCGAGGCAAGTTATTACTTGCGCAGTTATAATATTTAATGAATGGTTTCAGTTTCATTTCGTTTATAATGCATATAGCGATGATTATTATTGTGAACTCTGGGTATTCGGATCGCATATCGTTCTTTCGATTCTGGGAGGTAAATCATAATGTATATGTTTCATCTCAGTTATTGGTATGTTCGGGTATCGAGGTTACATTATGGTAAAGACGAGGATATGTGTATCTATAGTTCATTGTACGTTTGGATCGCCGAGCATTGAGGATAATTTCCGGTGATGATTTGACATCGAGATTGCTCCTAAAGGACTCGGGACAAGTATCTTAGTTTGACTCGGTTTAGTGTTAATGATGTTGATCATGCAGGTTGTCATTCATGTTGCTGAACATGAAGTCGTCTTAGTTGTGTCATCATAGTGTCGTTCATGTTTTGATCCATATGTCGTTCATGTTGATGAACGTATTGAGTTGCATATGTGTATGCATGATTGTATTGTTTATGTTGTAAATGATCCGATGGGATCATGAGGATCTATGCTGAGGGCGCTGGATCGGATGTCCACCATGCGTTGGTTCGACGGGATCATCATGGGATCTATGCTGAGGGCGCTGGAACGCTAGACAGGTTTTCCACCCTGCGTTGGTCCGACGGGATCATCATGGGTATCTATGCTGAGGGCGCTGGATCGTTGGATTACCCAGTATTGTGTTATTGTTGTGCATATGTATATTGTTGGTTATCCACCTCGTGTTGATCTTGTAGGATCATCTTGGGATCTATGCTGAGGGCGCTGGATCATGGGATTTTCATTGAGTATACATAGTTGTTATTGTTTTTGAGCATATTGACGTTGTCATATGAGTATGCATTTGTAGGTCTTGTTAGGACCTTGTCCGTATTGATCTGATCTCGGATTAGACTGATATTATTTTCGTGGCACATCATATCTCGAGGTATGTTCCGTATTTCCTTGGTATTTGTCTTTGATGGACAATCGGTTATCGTCTTGGGATTTGATGATGTTATTCGATGGATCGTATTGATCAGAACTGGTCTATTTCCGTATCGCGAGTTGGTGATGATAGTTTGAGAATCTTTAGTGTTGTTGGAGGTACAATACAGATATTATGTTCGAGTTTATTGGTTAATCGAGTCCGAGATGCGAACTGTGATTGTAATATCCGGTATTTTTCTTTCCCTTGTATTTTCATTTTTGGTATATTTCTCGGTCATAGTGACCCTCGTGTATCTTTCAGTATGTCCTTTCTGTCAACTGTTGAACTGTATTCTCGTTATTGTTCATTGTTTCAACTTTCCTCATATGAGTTCGACTTTGTTAGATCACCATTAATTTTTGGTAACTCCAAAAATTCTAAATCCTTGCAATATTATAGAGCATCGAATTAGCTTTCCAATGGTTCAAACGGTGAGTCAATCGGAGTCCGGACGAGAGAGTTATGATCGTTTTCGTTCACCCGCTCATTTTTCAGCTTTCGGCCGATCACTGCCGACCGGACTCGGCCGTGTCGTCCGACACGGCCCGTGCCGTACTCGTCCGGATAAGCCGGAAGCGACTGCCTCAGGACCCGACCGTGTCGTCCGACACGGCCCGTGCCGTACTCGTCCGGATAAGCCGGAAGCGACTGCCCAGAGGCCCGACCGTGTTCCAGGACACGGTCGAGTCATTGCCGAGCGCCGGACGGGTCACTATCGGTAGGTCCCCTTCGCGCCGCGACCGTGTCATGCAGGACACGGTCGAGTCCCTGCCGGCCGACTGCGCGCCACGACCGTGTCATGTCGGACACGGTCGAGTCTGTCCGCCCTATAAATTCGTTTTCTCGGCATTTCAGCTCATTTTTCCCCTTTTCTTCACCTGCAACCGAGAGAGAGAGCTTGAGGGAGAGTTCTTCCTTCACAAATCATTTGAGTGTTGATTTTCTTCATCTCCTTTTGATCGTGAAGCCCGGACAACCAATCCAACGCGTGTTCTACGGATCTTAGTACTTGAATCTCCGAAGGTAACATCTCTAGAAACCTATTTTCGATTAATTTGGGGGTTTTGGGTTTTTCTTCCGATTAGTCCCGTTTTGTTGGTGGATTTTTGAGGAATACGATTAATATTGTTAGTATCTTTAGTTTCCTACGGATTCATGGATAATTTGTGGATTTTTACGGAATCGAGAGGGTTTGGTTGTGGTCCGCCCTCGTTGTTATTTTTGGTATGATTATACATGAATCGTAGGCGGGTTTTCGGGTGTATTCCATTTCCGTATTCGACTAGAGTTGGTTGTAATTATGTTCTTGAATCGTTAGGTTCGGTTTCGTTGGTTCCTAGCGGTTGTCGGTGACTTTCCTTTCCGTTCTTCGCATCGTCAATAATTCAAGGCAAGTATTTTTGGAAACCTTTATGCTTAACGTGAAATAGTAATGTATATTGTGTGTGATTGCTCACCTCGGGAGGGTCCGACGGGATCACGGAGGGAATCCAATGGTATATCCAAGTATTCACGAGTTTGTTTCGCTAGCCAGCTCGGGAGGGTCCTTAAGGATCACGGAGCGGGATCAATGGTATAGCCCTGTTCCCAAGGCGATGCGTGTGCGTGATTTGTTTTATAATATGGCCAGCTCGGGAGGGTCCTTAGGGATCACGGAGCGGGATCAATGGTATAGCCCTGTTCCCACGGCAAATTGTTTGACTGTTTATTTAGGAAAGGACATGTCTAGTTTTGGTTTTAGAAAATGATATCGACGCATGTACTATGAAATGTGTAAGCGATTGGTTTGCCTTGATTACTTGTACTAGCGTAATTGCTAACCCCTTTGGGGACCCGTTTTGGGGAAATTCTTGTTATGGATTTCAGGTTATGATTATCCGGACGAGCGAGCACCAGGACAGTACGAGGATGTTGGCCAGGGTCGTTGACATGTGCATTTGGGTGTACTTATTTTCCTTTGTCCATTTCGATATGGTTGTTCCCACAGTTTTAAACTTATAGATTGTACTCGCGAGTACTTAGGCTTTTTGTTTCAAACTCCGTATTGTATTGCTTTAAATTGTCATGTTGTTGGTTGATGCTTATTTTGCCGGTTTCTCCGGGCGTATCTTTATATGTCAAATTATTTAATTGTGTATCCTCGCTAACCAAGATGGTTAGTCGAGTGGAGTTTTCCTATTGTAGCCTGGTGGGTCCCATGTAGGGGTCTACGGCGCTGTAACATATTCCGAATATCTCGGGGTGTTACAGTGATAATGATTATTCTGATGAGAATTACCTGAGTAAGTAAAGTTATGACGGTAATATTACGTTGGTCGTATTCTTATGTTGTATTCTCATTGGTATGTAATTATTAATGTATTGTGACGGTTATCATTGTTGGATATTATGGCTGACCCCGTCGTGGGATTTCTTTTTTTAGGTTCTTGGAGTATCGAGCTTGTAGCGGTCGTGAAAAGATGAGCTTCCCGGAAGATACTGGCTAGGACATGTTTCGTGCATTGATTTTCTTGATTGGTTCTTGTATTCCACTGCTAGAGTATCTTTATGGTTGGTCTTTTTCCGCTGCGTGAGTATTTTGAAATGACCTTTTGGTATCTGGTAACTGAGGTTGCTTTGGAAATCTTTTTCTAAACTGTTGAGTTCTGGCATTTCAGGCCTTGTCCTTTCAAACGAGATTTTACGACGGTTTTGATAAACAGATTTTATATACTCTTCAAATGTTTTAAAGATAGTACCGTCGTTGGCCTTTTGGGCGTTTGTAAAATATTTACGAAAATTTCCTTTAGCCTTGTGGGTTCCATCTCGGGGCCCACTGCGCTGTAATATTTCCGGTTAAATCTGGGGGTGTTACAAATTTGAAATTTGAACTTAATCAGTTGAAATTGAACTTAATCATTTTGAAATTAAACTTAATCGGTTCAAATTGAACTTAATTGATTCAATTTTAACTTAATCAATTTGAAATTTGAACTTAATCGGTTGAAATTGAACATAATCTGTTCAAATTGAACTTAATCGGTTGAAATTGAACTTAATCGGTTCAAATTGAACTTAATCGGTTCAAATTGAACTTAACCAATTTGAAATTGAACTTAATCAATTTGAAATTAAACTTAATCGGTTCAAATTGAACTTAATTGGTTCAATTTTAACTTAATCAATTTGAAATTTGAACTTAATCGGTTGAAATTTGAACTTAATCGGTTGAAATTGAACTTAACCAATTTGAAATTGAACTTAATCAATTTGAAATTAAACTTAATCGGTTCAAATTGAACTTAATTGATTCAATTTTAACTTAATCAATTTGAAATTTGAACTTATTCGGTTGAAATTGAGCTTAATCGGTTGAAATTGAACTTAATTGGTTCAAGTTGAACTTAACCAATTTGAAATTGAACTTAATCAATTTGAAATTAAACTTAATCGGTTCAAATTGAACTTAATTGATTCAATTTTAACTTAATCAATTTGAAATTTGAACTTAATCGGTTGAAATTGAACATAGTGTGTTCAAATTGAACTTAATCGGTTGAAATTGAACTTAACCAATTTGAAATTGAACTTAATCAATTTGAAATTGAACTTAATCGGTTCAAATTGAACTTAATTGATTCAATTTTAACTTAATCAATTTGAAATTTGAACTTAATCGGCTGAAATTGAAGTTACGGTTCAAATTGAACTTAACCAATTTGAAATTGAACTTAATCAATTTGAAATTGAACTTAATCGGTTCAAATTGAACTTAATTGATTCAATTTTAACTTAATCAATTTGAAATTTGAACTTAATCGGTTGAAATTGAACATAATCTATTCAAATTGAACTTAATCAGTTTAAATTGAACTTAATCAGTTCAAATTGAACTTAACCAATTTGAAATTGAACTTAATCGGTTCAAATTGAACTTAATTGATTCAATTTTAACTTAATCAATTTGAAATTTGAACTTAATCGGTTGAAATTGAACTTAATCGGTTGAAATTGAACTTAACCAATTTGAAATTGAACTTAATCAATTTGAAATTAAACTTAATCGGTTCAAATTGAACTTAATTGATTCAATTTTAACTTAATCAATTTGAAATTTGAACTTAATCGGTTGGAATTGAACTTAATCGGTTGAAATTTGAACTTAATCAGTTGAAATTGAACTTAATCGGTTCAAATTGAACTTAATTGATTCAATTTTAACTTAATCAATTTGAAATTTGAACTTAATCGATTGAAATTGAACTTAATCGGTTCAAATTGAACTTAACCAATTTGAAATTGAACTTAATCAATTTGAAATTAAACTTAATCGGTTCAAATTGAACTTAATTGATTCAATTTTAACTTAATCGATTTGAAATTTGAACTTAATCGGTTGAAATTGAACACAATCTGTTCAAATTGAACTTAATCGGTTGAAATTGAACACAATCTGTTCAAATTGAACTTAAACGGTTGAAATTGAACTTAACCAATTTGAAATTGAACTTAATCGGTTGAAATTAAACTTCATCGGTTCAAATTGAACTTAATTGATTCAATTTTAACTTAATCAACTTTAAATTTGAACATAATCGGTTGAAATTGAACATAATCAATTTGAAATTGAACTTAATCAATTTGAAATTAAACTTAATCGGTTCAAATTGAACTTAACCAATTTGAAATTGAACTTAATTAATTTGAAATTAAACTTAATCGGTTCAAATTGAACTTAATTGATTCAATTTTAACTTAATCAATTTGAAATTTTAACTTAACCGGTTTAAATTGAACTTAATCGGTTCAAATTGAACTTAACCAATTTGAAATTGAACTTAAACGGTTGAAATTACACTTAATCGGTTGAAATTGAACTTAATCGGTTCAAATTGAACTTAATTGATTCAATTTTAACTTAATCAATTTGAAATTTGAACTTAATCGGTTGAAATTGAACATAATCTGTTCAAATTGAACTTAATCGGTTGAAATTGAACTTAACAAATTGAACTTAACCAATTTAAAATTGAACTTAATCAATTTGAAATTAAACTTAATCGGTTCAAATTGAACTTAATTGATTCAATTTTAACTTAATCAATTTGAAATTTTAACTTAGTCAATTTGAAATTTGAACGTAATCGGTTGAAATTGAACTTAATCAGTTCAAATTGAACTTAACCAATTTGAAATTGAACTTAATCAATTTGAAATTGAACTTAATCGGTTCAAATTGAACTTAATTGATTCAATTCTAACTTAATCATTTTGAAATTTTGAACTTAATCGGTTAAAATTGAACATAATCTATTCAAATTGAACTTAATCGGTTGAAATTGAACTTAATCGGTTCAAATTGAACTAAACCAATTTGAAATTGAACTTAATCGGTTCAAATTGAACTTAATTGATTCAATTTTAACTTAATCAATTTGAAATTTGAACTTAATCGGTTGAAATTGAACTTAATCGGTTGAAATTGAACTTAATCGGTTCAAATTGAACTTAACCAATTTGAAATTGAACTTAATCAATTTGAAATTAAACTTAATCGGTTCAAATTGAACTTAATTGATTCAATTTTTAACTTAATCAATTTGAAATTTGAACTTAATCGGTTGATATTGAACTTAATCGATTGAAATTGAACTTAACCAGTTTGAAATTGAACTTAATCGGTTCAAATTGAACTTAATTAATTCAATTTTAACTTAATTAATTTGAAATTTGAACTTAATCGGTTCAAATTGAACTTAACCAATTTGAAATTGAACTTAATCAATTTGAAATTAAACTTAATCGGTTCAAATTGAACTTAATTGATTCAATATTAACTTAATCAATTTGAAATTTGAACTTAATCGAAATTGAACACAATCTGTTCAAATTGAACTTAATCGGTTGAAATTGAACTTAACCAATTTGAAATTGAACTTAATCGGTTGAAATTAAACTTAATCGGTTCAAATTGAACTTAATTGATTCAATTTTAACTTAATCAACTTTAAATTTGAACTTAATCGGTTGAAATAGAACATAATCAATTTGAAATTGAACTTAATCAATTTGAAATTAAACTTAATCGGTTCAAATTGAACTTAACCAATTTGAAATTGAACTTAATTACTTTGAAATTAAACTTAATCGGTTCAAATTGAACTTAATTGATTCAATTTTAACTTAATCAATTTGAAATTTGAACTTAACCGTGAAATTGAACTTAATCGGTTCAAATTGAACTTAACCAAATTGAAATTGAACTTAATCGGTTCAAATTGAACATAATCTGTTCAAATTGAACTTAATCGGTTGAAATTGAACTTAACAAATTGAACTTAACCAATTTAAAATTGAACTTAATCAATTTGAAATTAAACTTAATCGGTTCAAATTGAACTTAATTGATTCAATTTTAACTTAATCAATTTGAAATTTTAACTTAATCAATTTGAAATTTGAACTTAATCGGTTGAAATTGAACTTAATCAATTTAAATTGAACTTAACCAATTTGAAATTGAACTTAATCAATTTGAAATTAAACTTAATCGGTTCAAATTGAACTTAATTGATTCAATTTTAACTTAATCAACTTGAAATTTGAACTTAATCGGTTGAAACTGAAATTAATCGGTTCAAATTGAACTTAATTGGTTCAAATTGAACTTAACCAATTTGAAATTGAACTTAATAAATTTGAAATTAAACTTAATCGGTTCAAATTGAACTTAATCGATTCAATTTTAACTTAATCAATTTGCAATTTGAACTTAATCGGTTGAAATTGAACATAATGTGTTCAAATTGAACTTAATCGGTTCAAATTGAACTTAATTGATTCAATTTTAACTTAATCAATTTGAATTTGAACTTAATCGGTTGAAATTGAACACAATATGTTCAAATTGAACTTAATCGGTTGAAATTGAACTTAACCAATTTGAAATTTGAACTTAATCGGTTCAAATTGAACTTAACCAATTTGAAATTGAACTTAATCGGTTCAAATTGAACTTAATCGGTTGAAATTGAACTTAACCAATTTGAAATTGAACTTAATCGGTTCAAATTGAACTTAATTGATTCAATTTTAACTTAATCAATTTAAAATTTGAACTTAATCGGTTGAAATTGAACATAATCTGTTCAAATCGAACTTAATCGGTTGACATTGAACTTAATCAGTTCAAATTGAACTTAACCCATTTGAAATTGAACTTAATCGATTCAAATTGAACTTAATTGATTCAATTTTAACTTAATCAATTTGAAATTTGAACTTAATCGGTTGAAATTGAACTTAATCGGTTCAAATTGAACTTAACCAATTTGAAATTGAACTTAATCGGTTCAAATTGAACTTAATCGATTCAAATTGAACTTAATTGGTTCAATTTTAACTTAATCAATTTGAAATTTGAACTTAATCGGTTCAAATTGAACTTAATCAATTTGAAATTGAACTTAATCGGTTCAAATTGAACTTAATGTAACACCCCCAATCCGCTCAGGAATATTACACGCCGTAGAACCTTTCCTCAAGGATCTACCAGGCTGGTAACAACATTGGACATCTCAACAATGCCTTTAAGGCTAAAATGACTCAGTAGACCGATTTGGTCTTTCAATAAATACATACAACTCAATCACAACACGTGCCCACGCAGGGGTCGAATACAACACACTCCCGTACAACGGGAAAGAATACTGCAGCGGAAATAAAATACAACTAAACCAATACGACATCAAACGGGTCCTCGTGTGATTAGTATCGTTCATCTTTGATCATCCTTCATGCCGAACCTGTGCTATGCTCCAAAACCTGAATGCAAAAATAGACATCCACCCCCCGAATACTCGGGGGTTAGCAAAACTCCACTGTTTTGCTAGTGCAAGTATAAAATACGAAAACAGGCCATACATATCATACTCCAAGGACTTAGAAATCATAAACATACTTCCCGAGGTAATTCACTTGATCAAAACGGTTAAATTGAAAGATAGGGGTAAACCCGATATACATCTTGTAAAAATATTTCACGATCTCGGGAGTTTTGAAAACATTTGAGATTTAAGGATTCTCAAGCCTTTCGAAAAACATTTAGGGACATAGCCCAAAAGTCATTTTCCCAAAACAAAGTTACGATAACAACACACGGGGTCCACAACCCGATCATACCATAACAACCTGTTTCCACAGATTATTCGCGTCCCGTGCTAGCAAGCCACGGACCTCAGATGCTCCCGTAGAACAAACCCGAGTGAATAACCCACATGGAAACTAAATCAATTCACATGTCACCGTAACAACGGTCACGTGACTACAAGCACAGATACGCACATAACCAAACCACAACCATAAGTTATCCCGGCATCGCACTAACAAGTTACGAACCTCGGAGTCCCCGCAAGACATACCCGATGATAACCCCATCAGTTATCCCGGCATCGGGCTAACAAGCCACGAACCTCGGAGTCCCCGCAAGACATACCCGGTGGATAACCCTACGGTCACGCCCGACCCATACTAGCAAGTATGGATCCCGGAGATTCAACGATCCTACCCGGAGGCACATCACATACAACAAGCACACAACAATAATCAACTATCAAGTCAAGCAACATTAAGCATCACAACTTCCTTTCAAAGGAGTAACAACCAATATCACCCGTCACATATTCACCAAACAAGCACACATAACAACACGTTATCCTCAGTAAATGATTACGGTTTATTACATTCACTAAATGTGATCATAAGTCTTTCAACCAACGGAGTTAACACACATAGGCCAAAAACACACTTATTCACGAAGCATCCGAGTTATCGTTTAAAGACAACATTTATCGAGAACATACCGGTACTTTTTAACATTCATTAAACATCCGGATTCATAAAATCATTTACCAACAATTATGCCTACGAAACATGAAACGTATGGGCAAGATACTTGCCTCAATAATTGACGCCGAAAGCTCCGACGACCACGGCTCACCCGGTCGATCCATTGAAACCCCAACCCTTATTATAAATACATAATAGACAATTTAATATAAGAGTCCAATTTAATATCTTATAATTTCAAGGTAATTAGTCGGCTAATATATTACCTCAATTGCCGCCCTTAATTAATTGATCGGATCAAACGATCAGCAATACTCAACCCAAGTCCATATCTCGATTATCGCTCCAACCACAAACTCCAAACTCGGACTCATTCCATGGTCTAATTACACCAAGCCGCACATTGACCAAATTATCACCATCTCCATCTATGTCTACGACTTCCCCGTTCACAATCCCAACACTACTACATACACCACCAATTACTTACATACACACACAATATATATATATAGACACACAGCACCCCATATACATAACATATATATATATATATATTATATATATATACACACAGCTCACACACACAACACACTCAACGCACATAAATACCTTATATATTTATATATGTGCATACACCACAGACACAAAACTTACACACACACACACTTATATATATATACACACACGACTCACACCCACAGCACACACCACGCATACAAACACCACCTTCAACACACACACACGCCTGCACGCAAACAACACACACAATATCAACACCCACGCCGGAATCCGGCCACAACCCCAACCCCGCCTTCTTCTTCTTACATCACCGGAACTCGGATCGGCGACAATCCAACCCGCCGGAATTTGTCCAGCTCCAGCTCAGTTCTGGTCATGACCGGACCTCAACTAACTCCAGCCCATCGAACCTCGTCGAACACCATCCTGACCGTCGGAAAGTTGAGCCCAGACCCGGAAATTCATCTTGCTGCCGGAAAACATGTCCGACAGCTCCTACGCCGAACTCCATCCGCCTGAAAACCAGATCATTCTCTCCAGTCACAGGTCACCACGCCGTCGCCGAGCTCCAGTTGTTGTCGCCGGAGACGCCTGTCCGCCACCGGTGACCTTCACAACTCGCCCCACTAGAACCCAGATCCCCCGACCCATCTCTGCCCAACCGCAAGAACCCTGACCCTGAGCTCGCCACCGCCGATCGCCAATGAATAAGAATGAGATGGGTGGTGTTGGTGTTGGTGAGAGAAAGGAAGGACCGGGAGGGGAGAGAGATATGCGGGAGGAAAGAGAGAGAGAGATGAAAGCAGGTGGGGAAAGGAGAAAAAAAGAAAGAAGAAAGAGATAAAAAAAAAGTGAAAGGAAGAGTTGGTGAGGAAAGTGGGATGAAGTTTCCTCAAATCACATCACATGCAAATATATATATATATAATATACTATATATATATAGAGATATATATATATATATATAATTGGGCTTATCCGACCCGACAGGGTTCGAATATAAATAAACCGAGTAAAAACGAATCAATCTAAGATTCATTATTCCGTCTTCTGGTTCGATCATCCGATTATTACACTACGTCAAATAACACCAACACTAACTCGTCAATATACTAGCCCAACATCTCAGAGTCCGCCCGACTTATAAATAATCAGTTAATAAAATAAGAGAGAGAAAATAAATAAATAAATAAAAAATTGTATCGCCAAAATTCGAGTTTAAAAGTTCCCGGATATTACATACTACCCTCCTTAAAAGAAGTTTCGTCCCGAAACTTAAAACAAGTAGGGAGAGGTAATATCCCACCAGGAACATCTCCACGAGATACACAAGAACCGCGCAACTTACGCCCACCGGCGAAACGTTACAAGAAACGCAAGGAACGTACGGCGTAGAAACACGTTGAACGACAACCACGATTGAACCTCAATGATTGAACAACACGATCGAACACAATGATCGAACAAAAACGGTCGAATAACTACGATCCCGAAGTTCACACTTCAACTCAAGACATTAAAAGAGCTGGTAGAAACTAAAAGATGTTACTTTCGAACAAGGTTTACAAGAATCGAACCGATCTCGGAAAAGTCACAACGATAAACAGATCGATCCGAAACAAAGTCGCAACCCGTTCGAACGATGACAACCGAGATACCAAACAAGTTCAAAAAGTATCAGCGAACACGAGCGAGTCGATGGACTGGAAAAAGAGAAAATACAGAAGTCAAAATAGTACGGGTATTACCTCCAACCTCGTCCACGAAATTCACAAAAACGGGAGCAAGGTAACAAGACATTAAACAACCGACACATAATGGAACCATCACCGATGCAGACGGTCATACCAAACCAAGCTCTAACAGCTCGCACATGCGCGACAACGCAGAAATCACTACGAGGCGACAATATTCAATACCAACATCCCACCTCTCACAGAGGGCTAACACAATAAATGTGTGGGAAACGACTCAACGCTCACACTGCCAATTCGATCATACTCGGGAGCAAACATCATAATGACAACGCGAACATCATACATACATACCCAACCCTCAAACGGGAATGGATAGGTTTTAAAAACGAAAACCTCATTTTGAAAATAATTTAGAAGAACACCGGTTGATCTTGAGTATCATCTTTCAAAAAAAAGTACAAACGTGAAACATCGTTATCGAGACTTTGGAAAACCATTTCGCATTTGTTAAAAATGAGGGTACTTTACATTAGTGAAAAATTTTCAGAATATTCGACCCTCGGGTCTAAATAAAAGTGTTTCTAAAACATTGAAAATATCTCAAAACATTTTGGTCCTCGAGGTAGAAGAATTTGGAAACATATTGTGGCACCTTGGATGTACCACGAGAAAATAATTCATTTTAAAAGTACGTCTCGAAATTTATTTTCTAAGATACTCAAGGTTTTTGAAGATAATTCAATGGGCTAGAATGCCCAAAAATTTCAGGTAATTACACAAAACATTATAGCGCTGTGGGTCCCGCACCGGAACTCACCAGGCTAAAAACCATTTACAACGTCAAAAAGGCCGATGACGGTAATATTTCAAAAACTTACAAAAGCCATTTACAAAATACTAAATACCGTCATAAGAATTTCGCCAAAACGATCAAGGCCATAATGCCACAAACTCGGTTAAGGGAATCGGTTCTTGAAATAGAACTCAGCCGGTAAAATACCGAAAGCCATTACAAAAGAACTCACGCAGCGGATAAAAGAAATAAAATCGAACATGCACAATCCAGCAACACTACTCCTCATATGAACGAAATATGAGGGTCAAATAACCGCATATCAAGAAATTAAAATCCATAAGAGGATTCCGCCACTTAACAAATAATCATAAAAGTAGCTCGTGTCACACGAGGCACAACATAAAGAAGGGAGACTTACATCCACAGGTCGCGCGAAGATGATGATCGCCCCACGATACTAATCACGACCAACAAACTCAGACGACGCGTCGCGACACGACTCGGTCAGAAAAAATCCAACGAGATAAAACTCAACAGACACAACTTGACCCGACAGCCTAGGTTTCCACAACCAAAGCTCTGATACCATTTATGTAACACCCCAATCCGCTCAGGAATATTACACGCCGTAGAACCTTTCCTCAAGGATCTACCAGGCTGGTAACAACATTGGACATCTCAACAATGCCTTTAAGGCTAAAATGACTCAGTAGACCGATTTGGTCTTTCAATAAATACATACAACTCAATCACAACACGTGCCCACGCAGGGGTCGAATACAACACACTCCCGTACAACGGGGAAAGAATACTGCAGCGGAAATAAAATACAACTAAACCAATACGACATCAAACGGGTCCTCGTGTGATTAGTATCGTTCATCTTTGATCATCCTTCATGCCGAACCTGTGCTATGCTCCAAAACCTGAATGCAAAAATAGACATCCACCCCCCGAATACTCGGGGTTAGCAAACTCCTTTGTTTTGCTAGTGCAAGTATAAAATACGAAAGCAGGCCATACATTTCATACTCTAAGGAATTAGAACTCATACACATACTTCCCGATGTAATACACATGATCAAAACGGTTAATTTAAATGTTAGTTGTTAACCCTATATACATCTTGTAAAACATATGTCACGATCTCGGGAGTTTTGAAAACATTTGAGATTTAAGGATTCTCAAGCCTTTCGAAAAACATTTAGGGACATAGCCCAAAAGTCATTTTCCCAAAACAAAGTTACGATAACAACACACGGGGTCCACAACCCGATCATACCATAACAACTGTTTCCACAGTTATTCGCGTCCGTGCTAGCAAGCCACGGACCTCGGATGCTCCCGTAGAACAAACCCGAGTGAATAACCCACATGGAAACTAAATCAATTCACATGTCACCGTAATAACGGTCACGTGACTACAAGCACGTATACGCACATAACCAAACCACAACCATAAGTTATCCCGGCATCGCACTAACAAATTCTGAACCTCTGAGTCCCCGCAAGACATACCCGATGATAACCCCATCGGTTATCCGGCATCGGGCTAACAAGCCACGAAACTCCGAGTCCCCGCAAGACATACCCGGTGGATAACCCTACGGTCACGCCCGACCCATACTAGCAAGTATGGATCCCGGAGATTCAACGATCCTACCCGGAGGCACATCACATACAACAAGCACACAACAATAATCAACTATCAAGTCAAGCAACATTAAGCATCACAACTTCCTTTCAAAGGAGTAACAACCAATATCACCCGTCGCATATTCACCAAACAAGCACACATAACAACACGTTATCCTCAGTAAATGATTACGGTTTATTACATTCACTAAATGTGATCATAAGTCTTTCAACCAACGGAGTTAACACACATAGGCCAAAAACACACTTATTCACGAAGCATCCGAGTTATCGTTGAAACACAACATTAATCGAGAACATACCGGTACTTTTTAACATTCATTAAACATCCGGATTTTACATAAAATCATTTACCAACAATTATGCCTACGAAACATGAAACGTATGGGCAAGATACTTGCCTCAATAATTGACGCCGAAAGCTCCAACGACCACGGCTCACCCGGTCGATCCATTGAAACCCCAACCCTTATTATAAATACATAATAGACAATTTAATATAAGAGTCCAATTTAATATCTTATAATTTCAAGGTAATTAGTCGGCTAATATATTACCTCAATTGCCGCCCTTAATTAATTGATCGGATCAAACGATCAGCAATACTCAACCCAAGTCCATATCTCGATTATCGCTCCAACCACAAACTCCAAACTCGGACTCATTCCATGGTCTAATTACACCAAGCCGCACATTGACCAAATTATCACCATCTCCATCTATGTCTACGACTTCCCCGTTCACAATCCCAACACTACTACATACACCACCAATTACTTACATACACACACACAATATATATATATATATATACAGCACCTCATATACATAACATATATATATATATATATTATATATATATATACACACAGCTCACACACACAACACACTCAACGCACATAAATACCTTATATATATATATATATGTGCATACAGCATAGACACAAAACTTACACACACACACACACTTATATATATATACACACACGACTCACACCCACAGCACACACCACGCATACAAACACCACCTTCAACACACACACACGCATGCACGCAAACAACACACACAATATCAACACCCACGCCGGAATCCGGCCACAAACCCGACCCCGTCTTCTTCTTCTTACATCACCGGAACTCAGATCGGCGACAATCCAACCCGCCGGAATTTGTCCAGCTCCAGCTCAGTTCCGGCCATGACCGGACCTCAACTAACTCCAGCCCGTCGAACCTCGTCGAACACCATCCTGACCGTCGGAAAGTTGAGCCCAAACCCGGAAATTCATCTTGCTGCCGGAAAACATGTCCGACAGCTCCTACGCCGAACTCCATCCGCCTGAAAACCAGATCATTCTCTCCAGTCACAGGTCACCACGCCGTCGCCGAGCTCCAGTTGTTGTCGCCGGAGACGCCTGTCCGCCACCGGTGACCTTCACAACTCGCCCCACTAGAACCCAGATCCCCCGACACATCTCTGCCCAACCGCAAGAACCACGACCACAGGCTCGCCACCGCCGATCGCCAATGAATAAGAATGAGATGGGTGGTGTTGGTGTTGGTGAGAGAAAGGAAGGACCGGGAGGGGAGAGAGATATGCGGGAGGAAAGAGAGAGAGAGAGATGAAAGCAGGTGGGGAAAGGAGAAAAAAAGAAAGAAGAAAGAGATAAAAAAAAGTGAAAGGAAGAGTTGGTGAGGAAAGTGGGATGAAGTTTCCTCAAATCACATCACATGCATATATATATATATATAATTGGGCTTATCCGACCCGACAGGGTTCGAATATAAATAAACCGAGTAAAAACGAATCAATCTAAGATTCATTATTCCGTCTTCTGGTTCGATCACCCGATTATTACACTACGTCAAATAACACCAACACTAACTCGTCAATATACTAGCCCAACATCTCAGAGTCCGCCCGACTTATAAATAATCAGTTAATAAAATAAGAGAGAGAAAATAAATAAATAAATAAAAAATTGTATCGCCAAAATTCGAGTTTAAAAATTCCCGGATATTACACTTAATTGGTTTAATTTTTACTTAATCAATTTGAAATTTGAACTTAATCGGTTGAAATTGAACTTAATCGGTCCAAATTGAACTTAACCAATTTGAAATTGAACTTAATCAATTTGAAATTAAACTTAATCGGTTCAAATTGAACTTAATTGATTCAATTTTAACTTAATCAATTTGAAATTTGAACTTAATCGGTTGAAATTGAACTTAATCGATTGAAATTGAACTTAATCGGTTCAAATTGAACTTAACCAATTTGAAATTGAACTTAATCGGTTCAAATTGAACTTAATTGATTCAATTTTAACTTAATCAATTTGAAATTTGAACTTAATCGGTTGAAATTGAACTTAATCGGTTCAAATTGAACTTAATCGGTTCAAATTGAACTTAATTGGTTCAAATTGAACTTAACCAATTTGAAATTTGAAACATACATAAAAACTTCAAATAAATATAACTAATTTTACACCGGGGGCTCATTTAGGTCGAAACGATGCTTAGTTGGACATTTTGGAGCAGTGTGGTCAACAGAATGACATATACTACACTTTTTTTTTTGCACGTCCCTTTTTAGACGGAGTTGGTTGCCTTGTGAAATCCTCAAATAGTTGGGGAATAACTGCAGTGCAAGTCTTTCTATTGGCCCTGTGCCTCCGCATCTAAGGCATGTTTGAACTTTATGGGTATGAGTCGAGGACTCAATCCCTGATGTGTGTCTCCTTTCTTTTGGTCGCCCTGCCTGCCTCGGATTGTCTGGTGGTTCACAAACTTTTACCTTGATATTAGCAGGAATGAACCAATCACTTGGGTGAGGTACTGGAATCACAGACCGTCCCCACATTTGGCGAAGCGTGCACACTTTATAGTAATCATGTATATACATAGTTTGGTCGTGATTTAGGTACCTTATAGCTGCAGAAACGAACTCGGATGGCAAAAAGTACAGAATTAATCATTCTCGGAATGACGAAACAGTCATGAGCGAGTTGTCAAAATGGACTTCCGCCGAAAAAAAGAAAACTACCGAAATTCGAAATTGCGGATATTACATTCTACCCTCCTTAAAAGAAGTTTCGTCGCAAAACTTAAAACAAGTAGGGGGAAGCAATATACCCGCCTGGAAAACTCGACGAGATACACAAAAACCAAAAACTCGCGCCCAACGGCGAAACGCTGCAAGAAACGCAAAGAGATATACGGCGTGAAAACACGTTCCTCGACGACCTAGTCGCTACGTCTCAATCTCATGGAGGAAGAAGAAAAATGAAGAAAAATGCAACTTCTAGACTGGTGTCCGGTATTTATACTGGACACAATTAGCGTGCGCTAATCATTAAGGTTAGCGTGCGCTATCACGGCACCAAACAAAACTCCTGACCAAAAATACATTGTTAGCGTGCGCTAACCCCAAGTGTTAGCGTGCGCTAACGAGAACTTCAGACCCAGTCCAGTAGCTCCTGGACTGCTCTGAACTACCAGGTAGCGTGCGCTATTCTCCCCTTAGCGTGCTACCAACGTAATCTCGCGCGTTAGCGTAAAGCGTAGCGTGCGCTAACAATTCACGAGAGACAACAGAACATATCAGAAAAATTACATGCCGTAAACCCTTCTCACAAGGATTTACCAGGCTAAGCATGATTTCCTATCTCATTTCGAAAATGCTAAAAAGACCAATGACGGTGATATTTTCCAAAACTCACAAACTCATTTGTCAAACCATCATGAAATATTCAAGGCCAAAATGCCAAAACTTGATTCAAGGAATCGGTTTTACGAAATAAAACTCAGTTTGCAAAATACCGAAAGCCGTTTGAAAGAACTCACGCAGCGGATAAAATACGGTATGAAAATACATCAGCAGTGACGACACTCCTCGTATAAACCAAATACGAGAGTCTAATAAACACACATCGTGAAATCAAAATCCACAGAAGGATTCCATCATTCAATCGACTAATCATACAAATAACTCGTGTCACACGAGGCACAACACAAGGAAGGGAGTTTAACATCCATAGGTCGCACGTAAGTGACGATCGCCCCTCGATACTAATCACGACCAATGATCTCAAATGACGCGTCGCGATGCGACTAAGTCAGACAAAATCCGACGAGACAAAACTCAACAAACACAACTTGACTCGACAGCCTAGGTTTCCCCAAGCTAATCTGATTTTTAAAATCGTATACTCTAGTTATTCGAAAATAAAACCGATAAGTTAAAAATCGTTCTCAAGACCCTTTCAAACACGACAAGCGCTTAACAGTGGTAGCATTTTATAAAATGTCCTAAACAATTTTATACACGACCTTTAAATACGACACAAGATTTTATTTGAAAATACAAGGCTGGCTCGCCCAAATTCATGTCACTTTTCAAAAACCCACAATACGATCAAGCCTAAGAAATTTTCAAGCATGCACGCCACATGTATTATTATTAATAGAAACACATTGGTTGTAAATATTAATATCTAGCCAAGTACCATCAATTCCCGAACACACGCATATACGGCATTCAAAATCACCCGATTGACAAGCGCAATTCGAAACACTAATTCTAAGCATATGTCAAACTTATCTCTTCAAGTTTAACAGCATAACTAATGAACATCGATTCGAACACATGTCGAAACCATCTAGGTGAGTTTCTCAACAAACTCTGCCATCGACACCTTTCCCGGAACATATCAATGTTCAAAACATTCACATCATACCGCACCCTCGGTGTCCAACCATCGATGCGTTGGCTCAATATACATTTAGTATATCGCAATTATCAAACATGATTCCATCATACAACAAAAGACTAGAGAGTCAAGCCCTCTCACAATATACCACGGAGCAATTCTCGAATCTTTCGATCACCAACGATCCCAAAGAACGCTAGGAAGTTTAGCGATGGAAGGCTCGCAAAGCGACAAACGGTCAAGCCCGAGAATGGCGCACATACTCGAGAGAGATAAAGGATTGCGCAATACTAGAATCAAAAGTGCACGAACCGGATGGATCGAAAAACAACTCGACGATAAGTACGAGAGAGAGGCAATCACGATTCAAGAAGTGGAATTTCAATACGAGAAAACAAGAGAATCGGGTAAGGAAAACTTACGAGCACCGGATGTCTTGAGATGCCGGCGGTGTGACAATGTGCAAAACAAAACACAACTAGACCCAAATAACCAACAAGCCTAGGTATCCATAAACCTAGAGCTCCGATACCATTTTCTGTAACACCCCCAAGATATTCGAGGTGTATTACAGCGCCGTGGACCCCTACATGGGACCCACCAGGCTAACACAAGAAAAACAACCCTCGACTAACCGTCTCGGTTAGCAAGGAAATAATTGTTAACCACAAAAACATAAAACAACACGCCCGGTACAACCGGCATAATAAACATCAACCGACAAATACAGTAACTCCAACGAAGACAAATCACCACCCGAAAGGAAAAAGCCTAAGTACTCGCGAGTACAATCTATAAGTTTACAATTTGGAAAACAACCACATCAAAAGAGACGGAAGAAATTAACAAGACTCGATTGCACATGTCAAAAACCTTGGCCGACATCCTCGTACCATCCCAGCGCCCGCTCGTTTGGCTGAACATAACCTGAAATCCATAACAAGAATTTCCCCGACAACGGGTCCCCAAAGGGGTTAGCAATTACGCTAGTACAAGTAATCAAGGCAAACCAATCGCTTACACATTTCATAGTACATGCACCGATATCTTTTCAAAAACCAAAACTAGACATGTCTTTCCCGGAAATAAACAGTCAAACAATTTGCCTTGGGAACAGAGTAATATCATAGATTCCCGCACGAGGCCTCTAAGGACCCTCCCGCGCTGGCTATATCAATTTGCCTTGGGAACAGAGTAATATCATAGATTCCCGCACGAGGCCTCTAAGGACCCTCCCGAACTGGCTATATTATAAAACAAAACACGCACATGCATCGCCTTGGGAACAGAGTAATATCATAGATTCCCGCACGAGGCCTCTAAGGACCCTCCCGCACTGGCTAGCTAAACAAACTCATGAATCGAGGACTCAACCCTTTCGATTCCCTCCTTGATCCCGTCGGACCAACACAAAATACATTACCATTCCACGTTAAGCATAAAGGTTTCCAAAAATACTTGCCTTGAATTATTGACGACGCAACGAACGGAAAGGAAAGTCACCGACGAACGCTAGGAACCAACGAAACCGAACCTAACGATTCGAAGAATACAATCACAACCATTTCTAAATGAATACAGAATTGGAATACATCCGAAAACCCGCCTACGATTCATGTATATTCGTATATAAACAACAACGAGGGCGGACCACAACCAAACCCTCTCGATTCCGTAAAAATCACGAAATATACCATGAATCCGTAGGGAAACTAAGAATACCAACAAGATTAATCATATTCATCATGAATTAATCGACAAAACGGAACGAATCGGACAAAAACGTGAAAACCCCCAATTTTACCAAAAGTAGGGTTCTAAAGATCTAACCTTGATTCGCTGGATCAAGGGATGATATCGGACGAATGATTGATGATGTAACACCCCAAACTAGGCGGATATTACAGTGCCGTGGACCCCCGACTGGGACCCACCAGGCGAATGAAAACGGATGAATTACACAAGGTAAATGTAGTACCGAACCACATTACAACATCAATTACTCCGATTAGGAGTTTCATACAACACACCCAGAATAAAATAGAATACATGTGTATTTTATGTGACGATAAAATACACAACACTGAATGAGATGAGTATTCAAACGGAATGTCTGCAGCGGAATAAATAAAGGAAACATAAATGACTGAATAAATGACTGAACAGACTGGGGCCCCCTTCTAGTATCATTGGGACTCCTCGCCGTCAACGTGTTCTCCATGTGCCTTTGCCTTGCCATGACCTGAGAAACAAATATCCCCAAGCGAATTGATTATCTGAGAACAACAATCCTCCAGAGTTGAATAAACACAATCATATAAATATGTAGTATAAACCACAAGTTCGATTAAAATGAAGCGGTTAGATTATAACCCAATCTTGTTGAAAACATACGCAATCAAACATGCTGTATGAATCAACTAACAATACGGCTCAAAGGGTGGCGCCACACTACGCCCGGGATGGAAATGTGTCCGTGCACAAGCCACCAACGAGTATCGATCGAATACCCGCGTGGTCTTGTACCTGTCGATCTCACGAAGCAATCGACTCGTGTGCACAGTCCAATGTGAGGCCAACAACCAACACACGACATAAATGTGCCCGACATGAAAATCCTACACATACCAACCGGCACGCCAGTATGACCCGGAATGCCACGATATAACAAAAGTGACATCGGAAACGAATAATGACTCACCGATATAAAATGATAGTGAAATGAATGATAACTCAACAAAATGATTGGAACCGTCGTTCCTTGTGACTGAAGTGATTAATTGACAATGACAAGCTTTAATACGGTTAACACAATGATGAATGAGTTACGATTATGAATGAACAACAACAAAAGGAAATGAATATCCTTATAACTGAGTAAGAATCAACTTACACAATACCGGTGACAATTATCCTTCCACGAACAACGTCCTAATTGAGATATCGGTCGCTCGAACAACCTTGAATTATACAATATCCAACAACTCGTTCAATATACGAATCAAACACGAATATAACGAACTCAAAACGTCGATACGATTAAACTAAGTTCATTGGGGCATTATATCGAATACGTTGTGGCCAAACTCCGGTTGTTTACAATCAAATCTCAATAAGCCACTATCAATTCTCCCAAGAAGTGTTTCAAACCAACAAACATCTTCCGAATGATCAATAATCCAAAAATGAATATCCGAAAACGTGATTATAACGACAATTAATCGAAAACCCCCAATTTCAACTCGATAATCAAAGTGTTCTTGAATAATCCTTCAATAATCCAACGAATCCTTATACAAACTCATAATCATATACATATCCCTTCATATAACATGATTATAATGTCCAAAACATCATATCTCAACATAGAATCGAAATCCAAGGTGTTGAAGAAATTACCTCTTGAAGATCCAATCACTTCGATCCGAAGAACACGAGTTTAAACGAGTATCCAAGCTTCCCAAATGAATGAAGATGATGAAAATTACACACTCAAGTGATTGATGATTTCAAAATCTCTCCCTCAACCCTCTCTCTCGGATGAAGATGGAAAAATGAAGAAGTGAGGAAAAATGACCCGGCCAAGTCCTTAAATACTCCCGGAAGTTACGGCCGTAACTCGGCCCTCTTACGGCCGTAAAATTCCAAGTCAACGGCCTTACGGCCGTGACCGGCCAACTCGTACGGCCGTAACTCGGCTTCGTCCGAAAGCCTGCCGACAGACTTACGGCCGTAACAGCTCCTGAGTTACGGGCGTAACCCGCCTTCGTCAAAAACACCCGTCGACATCCTTACGGCCGTACCGCACACCTTACGGCCGTAACTCGGATGATACGGCCGTATCCGGCCAACCTTACGGGCATAACCCGCCTTCGTCAAAAATGGCCAGACATCATGCCTGCAGCGTACGGCCGTATCCGGCCAAGCCTTATGGCCGTACCTGCCTCGACTTACGGCCGTATGCCGCAACCCTTACGGCCGTAAGTCACCCTTGGTCGACAACTCCCGAAATTTACGAACCCACTTACGGCCGTATCCAACCCACCTTACGGCCGTAACTCACCTTCGGCCAAAATGCCTGGGCAGCCTGCTGGACCACTTACGGCCGTAACCGGCCAGCCTTACGGCCGTACCCGCTGACTTACGGCCGTATCCCAGAACCTTACGGCCGTAACTCAATGCTGGCCAAGGTGGATTAATACGATAACTCCGATTCCTCGTTACGACTGATGAATGATCCGACATACCATACGAATGTGGAAGTGAACAAGTCTAACACGAGCCAAAGATGATACTCCCAGTACAAGGCTATCAATCACAATGAAAATGATAATACTCCCGTCTCGATCTAAAAACGGAGATAAAATGACGATCGGAATCGATATACGATTACAACATGCCAACATTGAACGCAAATGAGTGATTCATGAATGATGAGTGATTATTAATGAGTGAGAATTCTTGAGTGACAATTACAGACTGATAATTACTGAATGAAAATGAATGAATTACAACCGGGTATTACATACTCCCCCCCTTAAAAAGAGTTTCGTCCCCGAAACTAAGGGTCAAACAACTCGGGATAACTCTCCCGCATATTCTCCTTGGTTTCCCAAGTGGCCTCTTCGACTCCGTGTCTAGACCACTGAATCTTGACCAAAGGGATCGTCTTGTTCCTCAACTGTTTGATTCGCCGCTCTAACACTCGTACAGGACGCTCCTCGTACGAATCATCATCTGCGATCTCGATTTCGTCGAACTGAAGTATGTGACTCGGGTCGGCAACATACTTCCGCAACTGAGAGACATGAAACACATTATGAATCCTGCTCAAAGCCGGAGGTAAAGCCAATCGATAAGCTAACTCGCCTACTCGATCTAAAATTTCAAACGGTCCAATGAATCTCGGACTCAACTTCCCCCGTTTTCCGAAATGAAAAATACCTCAACTCGGGGATACCTTGACCAAAACATGGTCACCCGTCTCGAACTCTAGTGGTCGACGACGATTATCCGCATACGATTTCTGTCGACTCTGAGCTGTCAACATACGACTCTTGATCAAAGCTACATTCTCCCGGGCGGCTATAAGCATATCGGGCTCGATGCCGATTGATTCTGACAAGTCATCCCAACACAAAGGAGAGCGACAACGACGACCGTACAAGGCCTCGTAAGGTGCCATCTTAATGGAAGCATGCCAACTATTATTATACGTGAACTCGATCAATGGTAGTTGGGCTTCCCAATCGTCCTTCCAATCGAGGACGCGTTCCCTCAACATGTCCTCTAATGTCTGAATAGTCCTCTCTGATTGTCCGTCGGACTGAGGATGAAAAGCTGATCGAGATTGGTGAGTTCCCATAGCACGATGGTGATTTCCAAAAATGAGACACAAATCGTCCGTCACGATCGGAAACGATACTCTTAGGAGTACCGTGCAGTCTCACTATCTCCTTGATGAACAACTGAGCCAGTCTCTCGGGACCCCACGTATCCTTGATCTCATGGAAATGAGCTGATTTAGTTAAGCGGTCCACAATCACCCAGATCGTATTCATGCCACGACGACTCGTCGGCAAACTCGTGATGAAGTCCATAGAAATGTCTTCCCACTTCCACTCCGGAATAGGGAGAGGTTTCAGCATACCCGCCGTCGCCGATGTTCAATCTTAACTTGTTGTGAGTTAAGCATCTCGAAACAAATTCTGCGACTTCTCGCTTCATATTACTCCACCAGTAATTTTGTTTCAAGTCCTTGTACATCTTGCTGGACCCCGGATGAACAAAATAAGGGGTAGCATGAGCTTCTCTCAAAATCGAGTTTTTCAACTCGTCATTCGCCGGTACGCACAACCGATTCTTAAATCTCAAAAGTCCATCCTCGTGGACCACGAATCCAGTGGCTTTCCCCTGAGCCACATCCTCACGGATGCGCAACAATGAAGGGTCTGAACTCTGATTCTCTCTGATTACCTCCTCAAGTGACGATGAAATCTCCAACATACAAAGCTGTCCCTGAACTCGCTGGAGCCAGACCTCGATCTCGGGTCTAAGGAATTCTTGTTGAAGCTCCTTCTGAACTGTTAAACGAGCAAGCATCTGCTCCTGCACGGACTTACGACTCAAGGCGTCGGCGACAACGTTCGCCTTGCCCGGGTGGTAAAGGATCTCGATATCATAATCTTTGATTAGTTCTAACCATCGCCTCTGTCGCATATTTAACTCCTTCTGAGTGAATATATACTTTAAACTCTTATGATCGGTGAATATCTGACAGGTAACACCATAAAGATAATGACGCCAAATTTTCAAAGCGAACACCACGGCTGCTAGCTCCAGATCGTGAGTCGGGTAATTAACCTCGTAAGGTCTCAATTGCCGTGAAGCATAGGCAATAACCTTTCCATTCTGCATGAGCACACATCCGAGACCCTGTCCGGACGCATCACTATAAACCACAAATCCCTCCGTCCCCTGCGGCAAGGAAAGTACAGGTGCTGACATTAACCGGCTCTTGAGTTCCTCAAAACTCCGTTGACACATGTCGGACCACGTGTATTTCTTATCCTTTCGCAAAAGGTTCGTCAAGGGTTGAGCGATTTTAGAAAATCCTTCCACAAACCGCCGATAATAACCCGCTAATCCGAGAAAACTTCGGATTTCCTTAACATTCTTCGGAGGTAACCAATCTCGGATAGCCTCCGTCTTCTGAGGGTCGACACGAACTCCGTCTGATGAAATTACATGTCCGAGAAAAGTCACTTCGGACATCCAGAACTCGCATTTGGAAAACTTTCCATAAAGTTGCTCTCGTCTCAACACGTCGAGAACCTGATGAAGATGAACCTCGTGCTCCTCTCGGTTACGAGAATAAATCAAAATGTCATCGATGAAGACAACAACAAACTGATCCAAAAAGTCGATGAAAACCCGATTCATTAACTCCATGAATACCGCAGGTGCATTAGTTAGCCCGAACGGCATAACTACGAACTCATAATGACCATAGCGTGTTCGAAACGCTGTCCTCGCGATATCCGACTCTCGAATCCGCAACTGGTGATATCCAAATCTTAAGTCGATCTTGGAAAATACTGAAGCTCCCTAAAGTTGATCTAAGAGATCATCAATGCGGGGTAAAGGATACTTATTCTTGATCGTCACCCGGTTCAATTCCCGGTAATCAATACACAACCGGAACGAACCATCCTTCTTCTTGACAAATGAATCGGTGCTCCCCACGGGGACGCACTCGGTCGGATATAACCTTTCTCGAACAACTCCTCAAGTTGGTTCTTTAATTCCTGCATTTCGGTCGGGGCCATCCGGTACGGTGCCTTCGATATCGGGGACGTACCGGGCTCTAAATCAATCGTGAATTCCACATCTCTCTGTGGAGGCAAGCCAGGTAACTCGTCTAGAAAAACGTCGGCATATTCCCATACTACCGGAATATCCGACAACAATACTGATGATTTCTCGGTTTTGGTCATATAGCACCAATAACCAACACATCCCTGACTGAGTAATCATACTGCTTTCATCAAATTAATGACCTTACTGCAATGTAGGATTACCTCACTGAAACACACATTCAACCCCATCGTCTGCAATGATAGTGATCAAACGCTTACGGACACTAATGGTGGCATCATGACGATCCATCCAATCAATACCCAAGATGACGTCGTCCCTCGGCAAATCTACTACGATTAGGTCCGCTGGCCATACACGACCATGAAATCGACCGGACAATTCAATCTCACGACACGATAATTCGTCTACCATCGCAGGCCAATGACATAGGGCTCACAACTAGTAGCACTACCCGCACGTAGTCTACTCAAACATGACTCGGAAATGAATGAATGCGATGCACCAAGATCAAAAAGGGTACACACAGCCGGGATAGAATATCGAGTGTACCGAGATCATTCGGCCTCTGGATCATCGGTCTTCTTCATCTCAGAATTCGGGCTTGCCGCCCCGAACCAGCGCTCCGTCTGATAGCTCTGGCTCCGCCTTGCTAGCTCCTGTCATCTTAAACGACGCCGACCGAGTGGCTCGATTCTCGCATCTTTGAATGTCCTGGGCCCGAGATGACGCGGAGTGGGTTTAGAGTCCCTTCGCAAAAACGGGCCCCGTGCCCAACAATCCCACGATTGTGGCACATGATGCATCGCCGGACATTTGGTGCTGAAATGGCCCTGTTCCTCATGATTGAAACAGTGATGGCCGAACCGGCCGCTCGTGATCGAGATTCCGCAGTTTAGACGCTGTGGAGGTCGCTCGTAAAAGTAGAGCCCGCACGTGGTTTCTTGAAAGTGGCACGACTCCGCCGACCGACACGGTTCTTAGACTTCTTGCCACAGATGAAGGTTGTTGCTTAGCAATCTCCTTAGCGAAGCTCGTAAGTAAGAGCTTTCAATGAATTCGCCAACGTGGTGCAATTATGATTAAGCGATTGTAGCCGCATACGAGGTTTCACCTCTTGTCAAATACTTGATCTTGTCCGCCTCGAGTGAATGATAGATGAGGCGAACTAAGAAGTTCTGAAATTTCCGGCAATGGCGAGAACATCCGCGTCGATGAAGGGTCGGGAGTGAGTAACTCGACAGCTTGGCCTCTCTGAGTGGGGCCGGATAGTACCTCTCCATCATGAGAGTTTTGAACTAATCCCAAGTACATGATCCGTCTGTGGGCTTCAACGATAACCACCATGAATGAGCGCTCTTACCAAGATAGTAAGCCGCAACTGAAACTTTATGCCCTTCCGGGCAATCCACCATAGCAAATAACTTCTCAAGTGTTCGAGCCAATGAACAATATCCGCCGGCTCGATGAGCCTTCAAAGGTAGGTGGTCGCCGCAGAGATATCGCTAATGATATTGCTTACACCCCTCTCTTGCCTCGAGGCGGCGGCGGAGGAGCCTGTTGATTTTGATTGACCGAATTGTGCATCGTCTCCATAAGTTGTGCCATCTGCGTCATTTGGGCCATCATGCCTGCATAAAAGCAAGTGGGTCCACCCGAACACCTTCTCGACCGAGCCGTGTCCTGCACGACTCCCGATAGTGAAGGATCACGCCCAGGTGAATGAGTGGCAGCGTCGCTGCTCGATGAATTGGCATTGTTTCTCGCATTCGCACGTGTATTCACACGAGCTCTCGGGATTCGGCCCGCACCGCGGCCTCGTCCTCCTCGTCCTCTGCCAGCTCTTTCCATACTGAAGTGGAAAGTTACATGATGATTATATCTCTCGCATGAATATCACATTATGACTATGACATTAGGTGATGAAAATGAGCATACGCTCTAATACAGTGATTACATGAACGATTAACCGAGGTGACATGATTTCTGATGAAATTATTGAAATGATTATCTTGAACAAGTTAACAAGATTAATTATATGATCTTCCAGATCAACAACCGAGTAATGAAATGAATTGAGTGATTAATGAGTTAAAATGACCGTCCTGGTCAAAATGAAAATGATGTTTGAGGATTGTTAACTGATAAATTATGAATGAATGATAATTGCCAGAAATTATACCATGGCGTTAGAAATCTTACAGTTCTTTTGGTCTGATTGGCTCGACATCTGCACAGGTCACACGTGACGCGAAAGCCCAATGATACTAGCCCGATGACGATGATTTCAAATGAGACATGACTCGGAAGGTAGTATTCAAAACCACGCTCCGATACCAACTCTGTAACACCCCAAACTAGGCAGATATTACAGTGCCGTGGACCCCCGACTGGGACCCACCAGGCGAATGAAAATGGATGAATTACACAGGGTAAATGTAGTACCGAACCACATTACAACATCAATTACTCCGATTTGGAGTTTCATACAACACACCCAGGCTAAAATAGAATACATGTGTATTTTATGTGACGATAAAATACACAACACTGAATGAGATGAGTATTCAAACGGAATGTCTGCAGCGGAATAAATAAAGGAAACATAAATGACTGAATAAATGATCAATGATCGGGCCCCCTTCTAGTATCATTGGGACTCCTCGCCGTCAACGTGTTCTCCTATGCCTTTGCCTTGCCATGACACGAGAAACAAATATCCCCAAACGGAGTCGATTATACGTAACAACAATCCTCCAGAGTTGAATAAACACAATCATATAAATATGTAGTATAAACCACAAGTTCGATTAAAATGAAGCGGTTAGATTATAACCCAATCTTGTTGAAAACATACGCAATCAAACATGCTGTATGAATCAACTAACAGTACGGCTCAAAGGGTGACGCCACACTACGCCCGGATAGAAATGTGTCCGTGCACAAGCCACCAACGAGTATCGATCGAATACCCGCGTGGTCTTGTACCTAATCGATCTCACGAAGCAATCGACTCGTGCACACCCAATGTGAGGCCAACAACCAACACACGACATAAATGTGCCCGACATGAAAATCCTACACATACCAACCGCACGCCAAGATGACCGGAATGCCACGATATAACAAAAGTGACATCTAAACGAATAATGACTCACCGTTATAAAATGATAGTGAAATGAATGATAACTCAACAAAATGATTGGAACCGCTGCTCCTTGTGATCAAGTGATTAATTGACAATGACAAGCTTTAATACGGTTAACACAATGATGAATGAGTTACGATTATGAATGAACAACAACAAAAGGAAATGAATATCCTTATAACTGAGTAAGAATCAACTTACACAATACCGGTGACAATTATCCTTCCACGAACAACGTCCTAATTGAGATATCGGTCGCTCGAACAACCTTGAATTATACAATATCCAACAACTCGTTCAATATACGAATCAAACACGAATATAACGAACTCAAAACGTCGATACGATTAAACTAAGTTCATTGGGGCATTATATCGAATACGTTGTGGCCAAACTCCGGTTGTTTACAATCAAATCTCAATAAGCCACTATCAATTCTCCCAAGAAGTGTTTCAAACCAACAAACATCTTCCGAATGATCAATAATCCAAAAATGAATATCCGAAAACGTGATTATAACGACGATTAATCGAAAACCCCCAATTTCAACTCGATAATCAAAGTGTTCTTGAATAATCCTTCAATAATCCAACGAATCCTTATACAAACTCATAATCATATACATATCCCTTCATATAACATGATTATAATGTCCAAAACATCATATCTCAACATAGAATCGAAATCCAAGGTGTTGAAGAAATTACCTCTTGAAGATCCAATCACTTCGATCCGAAGAACACGAGTTTAAACGAGTATCCAAGCTTCCCAAATGAATGAAGATGATGAAAATTACACACTCAAGTGATTGATGATTGCAAAATCTCTCCCTCAACCCTCTCTCTCGGATGAAGATGGAAAAATGAAGAAGTGAGGAAAAATGACCCGGCCAAGTCCTTAAATACTGCCGGAAGTTACGGCCGTAACTCGGCCCTCTTACGGCCGTAACATTCCAAGTCAACGGACTTACGGCCGTAACGGCCAACTAAATGCGGCCGTAACTTCGGCTTCGTCCGAAAGCTGCCCGGCAGACTTACGGCCGTAATCGCTCTGAGTTACGGCGTAACCGCTTCGTCAAAAACACCCGTCGACATCCTTACGGCCGTACCGCACACCTTACGACCGTAACTCGGATGATACGGCCGTATCCGGCCAACCTTACGGGCGTAACCCGCCTTCGTCAAAAATGGCGGACATCATGCTGCAGCCAGACGGCCGTATCCGGCCAAGCCTTACGGCCGTACCTGCCTCGACTTACGGCCGTATGCCGCAACCCTTACGGCCGTAAGTCACCCTTGGTCGACAACTCCCGAAATTTACGAACCCACTTACGGCCGTATCCAACCCACCTTACGGCCGTAACTCACTTTCGGCCAAAATGCAGGCGGCTTTCTTGGACCACTTACGGCCGTAAGCCCGACCTTACTACGGCCGTACCCGCTGACTTATGGCCGTATCCCAGAACCTTACGGTCGTAACTCAATGCTGGCCAAGGTGGATTAATCTGATAACTCCGATTCCTCGTTACGACTGATGAATGATCCGACATACCATACGAATGTGGAAGTGAACAAGTCTAACACGAGCCAAAGATGATACTCCCAGTACAAGGCTATCAATCACAATGAAAATGATAATACTCCCGTCTCGATCTAAAAACGGAGATAAAATGACGATCGGTAACTGATATACGATTACAACATGCCAACATTGAACGCAAATGAGTGATTATTAATGAGTGAGAATTACTGAGTGACAATTACAGACTGATAATTACTGAATGAAAATGAATGAATTACAACCGGGTATTACAGATGATATAACCCAAAGAACTCCATGGCTATGTTGTTAAACAACATGGCTTCAAGCTTAGACACGCCCAGCTGCGGAAGAGGAGAAGAAGAAGGTGAAGAATGGCGAGAAAAACGTCTGCAGGGCCTTTTATAGGCTGACTGCCGGCCGGGTTACGTACCGGCCAAGGGTTACGTACGTAACCGAGTCACTGCCGCAAAACTGCCGGCCCGCTACGTACGTTACCGGCCAGGGCCTTACGTACGTAACCGGCCCTTACGTACGTTACTCGGCCAGGGCTGGCCTGGCCCGAGCATGCCCGGCCATGACTCGGCCGGGACCAATTCCGACGGCCCGAACGACCCCGAAACCCGAACCTGAATACGAAGCGAAGATACGGTTACGAAATACTCGCAAAGACGAATCCGAGCACTAAGAGAACACATGATTACGACCTCCCGAAGGCTCGAAATTCGACAACGGAAAGTAATTACCCCAAACTTTGGGAAATTACGAAAATGGCCCAAAACGCCCGGAAATCATGATACGTGATCGAATAACCAAACCGAAGTTCACAACACGTATAACAAAGTTAAACGAACTTACGGGAAACTCGAAACAGCAGTTTCGACCGAGATTCGCAAAAATCGAACTCAAGTGCGGAAAAGTCGCTAAAAAGCACGGAACTCAACAAAACGACACCGAAACGAACTCGGATGTCAAAAAGTGTAGAATTAATCATTCTCAGAATAATGAAACGGTCATGAGCGAGTCGTCAAAATGGACTCCGGCCGAAAAAAAGAAATTTACCGAAAATCGAAAATTGCGGATATTACATTCTACCCTCCTTAAAAGAAGTTTCGTCCCGAAACTTAAAACAAGTAGGGAGAAACAATATCCCGTCAGGAAAACTCAACGAAATACACAAAAACCGAAAACTCGCGCCCGACGGCGAAACGCTGCAAGAAACGCAAAGAGACATACGGCGTGAAAATACGCTCTAGGGCGGCTAACACAACGTCACCGGTAGAGACATAATAAAATCAACGAGTGACAAGCGTCATCAAATAGACAATACAATCGAGTCGATTATCCGAACAATCTCAAAACTCAACGAACGAAAATCAGTACGATTGACCAACCCAACGGTTCATCAACCAAAACGCGAGTCAACGCTGAACAAATACGGAATTCCACCGCCCAAGGGTTGGAAGATCGAAAACGAGACTAATTTCCCGAACATGAGGAAATTAGGAAGGAGTCTTGAACGCTCAACAATCACGAAACGAGAACAAAAACTGAACAAACAAACGATTGAGACAACAAGAATTCGAACAATCATGTCCGAAACACGTAGGATAATAAAATTCAAACAACAACTCCCAGGATAACCTGGTGAGAACAGCAAGATGTGCATTCCCATAAGATCCACAGGAAAGGGAATAGCGATTGAAAAGCCACAACGGCAAACGAGTTATTCCGAAACAATACTACCCTCGTTCGATCAACAAAAGCAAGGGATAGGGAAAGTTCAGAAATGTTAACGAGCATAAACGAGTTGATAGAGCCAAAAATACAGAAGTTCAAAATCCGATCCACTTGAATAAAAGAACTATCAGAACCAAAAGATGTTACTTCCGAACAAGGTTCACAATAGTCGAACCGAATTCGGAAAAGTCACAGCGATAACCAGATCGACTCAAAATCAGATTATAGCTCGTTCGAATGATGAAACAAAGGTATAGAACAAGTTCAGAAGGTACCAATGAACACGAGCGAATCGATAGACTGGAGAAAGAGAAGATATAGAGGTCAAAATAGTACGGGTATTACCTTTGACCTCGCCCTCGAAACTCACAACAACGCAACCAAGATAACAATATAACAAGCAATCGACACAACGCGGAACAATCACTGATGCACACAATCATACCAACCCGAGCTCTAACAGCTCGCATATATGCGATAACGCATAAACCGCTACGAGGTGACAACATCCAATACCAATATCACACCCCTCACAGAGGCTACCACGACAACTGCGTGGCGAACTACTCAACGCTCACACCGCCAATTCAACAACAACTCGGGGGTTAACACCCTAACGAGAGCACGAACATCACACATATATTCCCGGACCATAAATAGGAATGATAGGTTTTGAAAATGAAAACCATCTTTTGAAAATAACTTGCAAGCACCAGTTGATCTTGAGTATCATATATCAAAAAGTAGTACAAACATCCTCATCGAGACTTTTAAAAAAAATCATCTTGCGTTTGATAAAAAAAAAATGAAGACACCTTTCGTTAAATTAAAACTTTTCAGCTATATTCGTCCTTCGGGTCTAAGCGAATGCGTTTCTAAATCATTAGAAATATCTCCAAATATTTTGATCCCCAAAGTAGAATAATTTTGAAACATAGCGTGGCGCCAGTAGGCATCTTGAGAACACTGTGAGAAAATTATTCATTTTAAAAGTACGTCTCGAGGTTTATTTTCTAAGATACTCAAGGTTTTTCAGAAGTACAATAGGCCAAAATGCCCAAAATTCACACTTGTCAACATTCACTTAAACACATCATAGCACACTCATTAAATCGTTCACAATCAAGACAGTGATATACAATCCCTAGGATATGTTTAACAACATCGTTAAAACAACGATCGGTTTATCAAAATCGGATGGAAAACGACATCAAGAACAAAACTCCAAAAAGTCAACTCTAGGGATTCAAGAAAAATACCTAGATTCGGCGAAGAACAATGGATTAGATGATGTTAAAATCATCTAGGATACTCCAAGACACCTTTGGATGGAAGAAAAATCAGCCCCAATGCGAAACCTAGTCGCTACGTCTCAATCTCATGGAGGAAGAAGAAAAATGAAGAAAAATGCAACTTCTAGACTGGTGTCCGGTATTTATACTGGACACAATTAGCGTGCGCTAATCATTAAGGTTAGCGTGCGCTATCACGGCACCAAACAAAACTCCTGACCAAAAATACACTGTTAGCGTGCGCTAACCCCAAGTGTTAGCGTGCGCTAACGAGAACTTCAGACCCAGTCCAGTAGCTCCTGGACTGCTCTGAACTACCAGGTAGCGTGCGCTATTCTCCCCTTAGCGTGCTACCAACGTACTCTCGCGCGCGTTAGCCGTAAAGCGTAGCGTGCGCTAACAATTCACAGAGACAACAACAGAACATATCAGAAAAATTACATGCCGTAAACCCTTCTCACAAGGATTTACCAGGCTAAGCATGATTTCCCATCTCATTTCGAAAATGCTAAAAAGACCAATGACGGTGATATTTTCCAAAACTCACAAACTCATTTGTCAAACCATCATGAAATATTCAAGGCCAAAATGCCAAAACTTGATTCAAGGAATCGGTTTTACGAAATAAAACTCAGTTTGCAAAATACCGAAAGCCGTTTGAAAGAACTCACGCAGCGGATAAAATACGGTATGAAAATACATCAGCAGTGACGACACTCCTCGTATAAACCAAATACGAGAGTCTAATAAACACACATCGTGAAATCAAAATCCACAGAAGGATTCCATCATTCAATCGACTAATCATACAAATAACTCGTGTCACACGAGGCACAACACAAGGAAGGGAGTTTAACATCCATAGGTCGCACGTAAGTGACGATCGCCCCTCGATACTAATCACGACCAATGATCTCAAATGACGCGTCGCGATGCGACTAAGTCAGACAAAATCCGACGAGACAAAACTCAACAAACACAACTTGACTCGACATCCTAGGTTTCCCCAAGCTAATCTGATTTTTAAAATCGTATACTCTAGTTATTCGAAAATAAAACCGATAAGTTAAAAATCGTTCTCAAGACTCTTTCAAACACGACAAGGGCTTAACAGTGGTAGCATTTTATAAAATGTCCTAAACACTTTTATACACGACCTTTAAATACGACATAAGGTTTTATTTGAAAATACAAGGCTGGCTCGCCCAAATTCATGTCACTTTTCAAAAACCCACAATACGATCAAGCCTAAGAAATTTTCAAGCATGCACGCCACATGTATTATTATTAATAGAAACACATTGGTTGTAAATATTAATATTTAGCCAAGTACCATCAATTCCCGAACACACGCATATACGGCATTCAAAAATCACCAGTTCAACAAGCGCAATCCGGAAACACTAATTCTAAGCATATGTCAAACTTATCTCTTCAAGTTTAATAGCATAACTAATGAACATCGATTCGAACACATGTCGAAACCATCTAGGTGAGTTTCTCAACAAACTCTGCCATCGACACCTTTCCCGGAACATGTCAATGTTCAAAACATTCACATCATACTGCACCCCTCGGTGTCCAAACCATCAGTACGTTCGGCTCAATATACATTTAGTATATCGCAATTATCAAACACAGATTCCATCATACAACAAAAGACTAGAGAGTCAAGCCCTCTCACAATATACCACGGAGCAATTCTCGAATCTTTCGATCACCAACGATCCCAGCAACGCTAGGAAGTTTAGCGATGGAAGGCTCGCAAAACGACAAACGGTCAAGCCCAGAACGGCGCACATACTCCAGAGAGATAAAGGACTGCGCAATACTAGAATCAAAAGTGCACGAACCGGATGGATCGAAAAACAACTCGACGATAAGTACGAGAGAGGCAATCACAGTTCAAGAAGTGGAATTTCAATACGAGAAAACAAGAGAATCGGGTAAGGAAAACTTACGAGCACTGGATGTACTGAGATGCCGGCAGCGGTGTGACAATGTGCAAAACAAAACACAACTAGACCCAAATAACCAACAAGCCTAGGTATCCATAAACCTAGAGCTCTGATACCATTTTCTGTAACACCCCCAAGATATTCGAGGTGTATTACAGCGCCGTGGACCCCTACATGGGACCCACCAGGCTAACACAAGAAAAACACCCCTCGACTAACTGTCTCGGTTAGCAAGGAAATAATTGTTAACCACAAAAACATAAAACAACATGCCCGGTACAACCGGCATAATAAACATCAACCGACAAATACAGTAACTCCAACGAAGACAAATCACCACCCGAAAGGAAAAAGCCTAAGTACTCGCGAGTACAATCTATAAGTTTACAATTTGGAAAACAACCACATCAAAAGAGACGGAAGAAATTAACAAGACTCGATTGCACATGTCAAAAACCTTGGCCGACATCCTCGTACCATCCCAGCGCCCGCTAAATGCAGTGAACATAACCTGAAATCCATAACAAGAATTTCCCCGACAACGGGTCCCCAAAGGGGTTAGCAATTACGCTAGTACAAGTAATCAAGGCAAACCAATCGCTTACACATTTCATAGTACATGCACCGATATCTTTTCAAAAACCAAAACTAGACATGTCTTTTCCGGAAATAAACAGTCAAACAATTTGCCTTGGGAACAGAGTAATATCATAGATTCCCGCACGAGGCCTCTAAGGACCCTCCCGCACTGGCTATATCAATTTTCCTTGGGAACAGAGTAATATCATAGATTCCCGCACGAGGCCTCTAAGGACCCTCCCGCGCTGGCTATATTATAAAACAAAACACGCACATGCATCGCCTTGAGAACAGAGTAATATCATAGATTCCCGCACGAGGCCTCTAAGGACCCTCCCGCACTGGCTAGCTAAACAAACTCATGAATCGAGGACTCAACCCTTTCGATTCCCTCCTTGATCCCGTCGGACCAACACGAGGTGAGCAAATCACACACAAAATACATTACCATTCCACGTTAAGCATAAAGGTTTCCAAAAATACTTGCCTTGAATTATTGACGACGCAACGAACGGAAAGGAAAGTCACCGACGAACGCTAGGAACCAATGAAACCGAACCTAACGATTCGAAGAATACAATCACAACCATTTCTAAATGAATACGGAATTGGAATACACCCGAAAACCCGCCTACGATTCATGTATATTCGTATATAAACAACAACGAGGGCGGACCACAACCAAACCCTCTCGATTCCGTAAAAATCACGAAATATACCATGAATCCGTAGGGAAACTAAGAATACCAACAAGATTAATCATATTCATCATGAATTAATCGACAAAACGGAACGAATCGGACAAAAACGTGAAAACCCCCAATTTTACCAAAAGTAGGGTTCTAAAGATCTAACCTTGATTCGCTGGATCAAGGGATGATATCGGACGAATGATTGATGATATAACCCAAAGAACTCCATGGATATGTTGTTAAACAACATGGCTTCAAGCTTAGACACGCCCAGCTGCGGAAGAGGAGAAGAAGAAGGTGAAGAATGGCGAGAAAAACGTCTGCAGGGCCTTTTATAAGCGATCACGGCCGGGTTACGACGTAATCGGCCAAGGGTTACGACGTAACCGAGTCATCACCGCAAAGCGCCGGCCGCTACGTGCGTTACCGGCGGGGCCTTACGTGCATCGGCCCTTACGTGCGTAACGACCGAGCGCTAACGCACGTTACTCGGCGGTGGCTGGCCCGAGCATGCCCGGCCATGACTCGGCCGGGACCAATTCCGACGGCCCGAACGACCCCGAAACCCGAACCTGAATACGAAGCGAAGATACGGTTACGAAATACTCGCAAAGACGAATCCGAGCACTAAGAGAATGTTAGGATTGTATACTGCAAAGCATACTTTATGCTTGTATTACCTAATTTCCCCTTTTACTACCTATGAGGATATTAATTATATTTAATCACATGTTTTGCATATTAATTCACGTTATGGTTGTGCAAATGAAATGTCTAATTATTTTATATTGTAGATAATGTGGTGTGTTGGTGTCACACGGAAGATCACATTATCGGTGCCTTATAAAATAATATAATAGTTCACAACCTATATAATTATTAGACAAATTATATAAAGGGTTGTAGTGTATGCTTGAGAATAGTTGGTCTTGACTATTAGCATACATTAGCGTATTTGTATACATTGAACAGGATCGAGGTGAGATAGTGTCTTCTGCACTGACTGTAAGAAGAACGTAAATCTCGGATAATTATTATTTCTTAATTCTAAGTATATAATATTTAATTGTGTATTTATAATAATTATTGCTTTGATTTACCATAGGTGAGAGTCAAAATGATCGACTCAATAAGCCTCGTATCTTGGGCAATAATATTGTTTATACGACAATTATTATTATTACTAGAAATCGTGTCCCGACTCGTGCGGGTTGATGATGTCCCCTTGAGGAGCTCGATAATGATTATTATATTAAACCCCGCAGTGGATTTAATTAGATATAATAATAAGGTTCGAGTGGTACTACTCTTGGATAAGATATTAATTAATTAAAGCTGTCAGTAGCTTATAATTAATTAATGGACATTCGATATCTTCAACACGGGAAATAATATATTTAATAAGGATCCCAATTTCGTAATTTGGGATTTTGGTAGGAAGTGCAATATCAACCTTTTAGTGGGCTAAGTTGATATTAATTGATTCATCATATATTAGGAAGAGTCCTAATAAGGTAAGATGAATTAATTGGGAGTCCTTCCATAATCCTCCTTTACATCCCTAGTAGTAGTCCAAGAGCCTATAAATAGGACATTATGGCTTGGCCGATTTTATGCTCATACTTGCACAAGAAATTTCGATTTTTCTTCTAAGTGTTTAATTGTGGATCTTGACTTGTGTCTTTGATTCCACAATTGAGATAACACTTTAATTCTTGCTACATATCGGAATTACTTGAAGAAAATAAAATCGAGAGTTGTGAGACAAGTTGTTTCGGCCGATCCCATAAGGTGTCCAAGCAAGTTCCGGTAGCTCGTTGCCCACACAACGTCCGGTTCAAGGCGGATCATACTCTAGAAGATCTGAAGGTAGAAATACAAGGCGATCAAGAAGGAAATAACCAACCGCTTCAAAAGGTAATATCCTATGATCTTGGATCTAGATTAGGATATTTTAATTAATCAACATATTTAATTAATAAATAATAAATAATACTTAAATTGCTTGTTAGTCTTAGTAATTAATTAATTAGCATGCCTAAATAGATCTAATGCTCGTAGATGCGTAAAACGCTATAATCATATTTTCCCAAACTTCGCTTCCGCTGCGTTTTACTTTCCAACAATTGGTATCGGAGCCGGATTTTTAGGCTTTTGCTATTTTAATTAATTTTAGTGATTAATTGATAGCAATTTAAATATTCATATATTTTGATGTTGGAATATTTTGCTAGATGTGTTCTTGCAGGTGATATGATCCAATTATCATGGTTTATATGAATGGTGCATTTATTTATTTATTTTATTAATTATGCAATTGTTGGTTTGGCCCGTTTTTGAGGCATGTAATGGTTTTTCCCGTGAGAAAATCCGCGGGTAGTTCTAGGTGGTTTTATTTTTCGTGTAATCTTGATGTAATTTCGATGTATTTTATTTCGTATAAAATTGTAATCGAATTCGGAAAAAAGACGGATCACGAAGAAATAGAGCGAACCGACTGCGGATCGGGCTGGAAGCCCAGCCAAGCAGTGCCGAGCAATGAGAGGTCGCCGCTGAGCAGCCGAGCAGCGGCTGCCAACTGCCGGGCAGCTGGGCCGGTTATTTGTTCGGGTCGTCGATTTTGGTCCGTCCGTTTCATGCCGTTCGTTGCGTCCGCTGGGAAGTCGGGATTTAAAATTAAATTTTTTTTATGTAAATAATTTTGCATAAAAGTAAAAATTTTAATTTTGAAAATCCACAGCCCGGCCGGGGAGAAGCAACGAGATGCTTGATTCAGTGGGAGAGATCGAGCCGAAGATTTTCTCGGATTCAACTCAAGGAAGAAGACCATGATAATTGGATAAATTTAATTATCCATGCTTTATTTTGGTTTTTTATTGTTTTGATGTATGGCATGTATGGATGTATGCGTGATATGTTTCCTTGCATGTTAGGACGAGAAAATTAAAAACCTTAAGGCTAAAATAACTAAGTGATTAAATTGATTTTTATTTAATTAAAATCAAATTGGCCTCCATAATTAATTTAAATTGTGAAGTAATTAGCATGCGCGTTGACATTAGAGTCTTCCTCCATATCGGATGTGCTAATTATAGGTTCACTAGTTTTAAATTTCAAAACGATAACATAAGGTAAATATTACTTTTTATGATAGGACCTCTCCATCGGTAGGACTATTATTTAAAAGATAATATTTTAAGGATGTTAAATTATGGTGTTCACTTAGGTGTATTAATTAATAAGCTCACCATCTGAGTCTATGTTAATTAATACATGGCCAAGAGGAACCAACTATTAATTTTACTTGTCATAACGTAATTTGACTAGATAGTAAAATTAAAGACGTAAAACTCTACTTGAAAAATGTATGTGTAAACGTCCACACGATCGTGGCTTGCATGTGCGGATTTTTTGAGGTGTTGGTTGCTAGCATATATATTGTGTTTTTGAGGTTTTTCGATATATTTTGCTATGCATTATGTGATGGATGTTTTTAATTTTTATTCTCGGATGTCTTTCAATCCACTCATTGTTATTCTCAAAGAAAATAAACTAGATGGCACTAACTTTGCCGATTGGAAAAGAAATCTTGACATTGTCCCATTCTTTGAGGGCATAAGTTTGTCTTAATCGAGGAGAGCCCTCTAGAACTGAGAACCGGATGCCACTCCCGAAGAGTTGGCGGAATTCGGAAATGGAAAAAGTCGATGAGATGGCTCATTGTTACATTTCGGCTTCACCGACAAATGTATTGCGGCATCGGCATCGGACGATGGGTTCGGCGCGGAAATGATGAAAAGTCTCACCGAGATGTTTGGTCATCGAGCCAAGGCGGCTAGACAAAATGCTATGAGGGTATTGATGACAACCCAAATGTCTGAAGGGACTCCAGTAAGGGATCATGTTCTAAAAATGATGTCTCATTTGAACGAACTGAGCATACTGGGGGCTACTATCGATGCGGAAACGCAGGTCGATATTATCTTAGGCAGCTTACCTAGAAGCTTTGAGCAGTTCCGCCTCAACTACAATATGAAGCGTAGGACATATAGTTTGGCGGAACTTCTGACAGAGCTTCAGTCTGCTGAAGGTCTCTTCAAACAAGGTTATCATCAGATTCTTGCGGCAACCGGTGCTACTTCTTCCAAACCCAAATGGGGAAAGAAGAAGAAGCAGGTCGGCCAGAAGCAAGTGGCAGCCCTCAAGGTGAAAAGCAAGGCTCCTCACCCCGAGGCGAACAAAAAGCCAAAGGGAAAGTGCTACAAGTGCGGTCAGAAAGGACATTTTAAAGCGGACTGCCCTGCTCTTAAGAAAGGTATGTCTCGTGCACTAGTAGTCAAAACATGTTTGGCAGCTTGTTCTTCCACTTCGTGGATAGTTGATTCAGACTCCATTGATCATGTTTGCTTTGACTCGCATGGTTTTCACGTAACCAAGCAGCTTAGTGCGGGCGAGATTACCATCAACTGGGGCGATTATTCCAGGCTTATGGCTGTTGCAGTGGGAGTCGTGCAGTTGAAGATTAATGATAAATTATTAGTTCTGAATAATGTATTATTAGTACCAGATTTTAGAATGAATTTAATTTCGGTTTCTAAATTAAAATGCGATGGTTATTCAGTTTCTTTTGATGATGATGCCATTATTAAGAAAAGAAGCGGTGAATATATTTGCAGAGGTACTTTTAATGATGGACTATATATTGTTAATACTGCACAAACTCCTATGCATAAATCACTTAACTCTTTGTCTAAACCTAAAAAGAGAAAAGAACCTTCAAGCATAAACCAAACATATATGTGGCATTTACGGTTAGGACATGTAAACCTTAGAAGGATTCAAAGATTGGTAGATGATGGCCCATTGGATGATCTCCAAGTTGAGTCATTTCCAATTTGTGAATCCTATATGGAAGGTAAAATGACCAAAAGGGTTTTTAAAACCAAGGGAAACCGTGCTCAGGATGTGTTAGAATTGGTTCATACGGATGTATGTGGTCCAATGAATATCCAGGCTAGGGGAGGTTTCGAATATTTCATCACGTTCATAGATGATTATTCGAGATATGGATACATCTTTTTGATGCGACGTAAGTCTGAAGCTTTTGACAAGTTCAGAGACTTCAAGGCTGAAACGGAGAAGCGTAATGGGAAGAGTATCAAGTCACTACGATCTGATCGTGGTGGCGAATACCTTAGTGGAGAGTTTTTGGATTTCTTGGCGAATGAGGGGATTTCGTCCCAGCTCACCGCACCGGGAACTCCACAACAAAATGGTGTGGCTGAAAGAGGGAATAGGACTCTTTTGGAAATGGTTAGATCAATTATGAGTTATTCAGATTTACCTATTTCGTTTTGGGGATACGCCTTAGAAACAGCGGCGTACATTCTAAACTTGGTGCCTTCGAAATCAGTTCCAAAAACACCCACAGAACTGTGGAGTGGGCGTAAGCCCAGTCTAGGACATGTTCGGATTTGGGGTACTCCAGCACATGTGCTGAATAAGGAAGCTGATAAGTTGGCATCTCGTACAGAAGTACGAGTGTTTGTGGGATATCCTAAGGGAACGAAGGGTGGCTTGTTCTATAGTCCTCAGATCGAAGGTCATTGTTAGCACCAATGCCCGATTTCGGAAGAGGATTATATGATTAGTCACAAGCCCATGAGTGAAATAATTGGAAGAGCCGAGGCGAGACCCGTCTATACCAATCGCATAAGCGCCAACTAACACCGCACCACGTATCGATTGAAACTTTTACACAAACTCGGGATTTGCCTCGTCGTAGTGGGAGGGTTGTTCGTCGGCCGAACGATTCATAGGCGTGGGAAAGTCTTCGGACTCAATCCCAGACGAAGATGAATCGGTTCCACTGGACCTATAAGGAGGCATTCCAAGATAAAGATGTCGACTCTGGCAAGAAGCAATGGAATCGAAATGGGATCTATGGATTCCAATCAAGTGTGGGAGCTAATAGAGCTACGATGGTGTACAAGCCATTGGGAGTAAATGGGTCTACAAGCGAAAGAAAGGACGTGACGGGAAGGTTGAAACCTTCAAAGCAAGGCTTGTTGCAAAAGGTTACACTCGTAAAGAGGGTATCGATTATGATGAAACCTTTTCGCGGTAGCCATGCTTAAGTCAATCCAGTTCTTTTAGCTATAGTGCACATTTGGATCGGAGATTTGGAGATGGATGTCAAGACCGCATTCTTGAATGGAAGTCTAGACAAGGAAATCTATATGCGCCAAGCAGAGGGATTCATTGCTAAAGGAGAAGAGCACTTGGTGTGCAAACTTAAGAAATCCATTTATGGACTTAAGCAAGCATCTAGATCTTGGAACACTCGTTTTGTGAAGTAGTCCATCATATGGATTCGTCCAATGTCCGAGTGAGAGTTGTGTGTATAAGAAATGCGATGGAAACGTGTTGGTGTTTCTTATCGTATGTAGACGATATCCTTCGATTGGAAACAACGTGAAGGAGTTGTCGGACGTCTGGGTATGGCTATCTGAGCGATTCGATATGAAGGATCTAGGAGAAGCGGGACACATCCTTGGAATCGGGATCTTTCGTGATCGGAAGAAGAGGATGTTGTGCTTATCCTGCATCCTATATCGTCTGATCTTTGAAGCGGTTTAGCATGGAGAATTCCAAGAAAGGTTTTCTACCTTACAGACATGGAATTCAACTATCTAAGAACATGTGTCCTAAGACACAAAAGGAGATAGATGACATGAAGATGGTCCCTTATGCATCCGCTGTGGGAAGTCTCATGTATGCTATGCTTTGCACTAGACCAGATATCTGTCATGCCGTGGGCATGGCCGCTAGATATCGGTCGAACCCAGACTGTGACACTGGATTCTTTGTCAAGCACATACTCAAGTACCCGAGAAGGACTAGGGAGTACATGCTTGTATATCAATCGAGACGACTGTTTCCGGTGGGTTACACCGACTCGCATTTTCATCGGACAAAGAAAAGTCCAAGTCTACTTCGGGTTATGTGTTTAGCTTTGGGAGGTGGAGCCATTAGTTGGAGGAGTGTGAAGCGAAATGCATCTCGGACTCTACCATGGAAGCCGAGTACGTGGCGGTCTACGAGGCGGCCAAGGAGCGGTGTGGCTCAAGTACTTCTGCGGGACTTAGATGTGATTCCCGATTTGCCGAGAGGGTATTACACTCTATTGTGATATCTTGGTGCGATCGCAAATTCGAGGGAACCACGAGCCCATCAGGCAAGTAAACATATCAACCGCAAGTACCACATCATACGACACTTCGTAAAGGAAGGAGACGTAGTTGTAGCCAGGGTTGCATCGGAAGATAATCTTGCTGACCCTTTCACGAAAGGCCTACCTTCAAAAGTTTTTGAAAGGCATGTGGAAGGAATGGGATTACGGTGTATGGCAGCATTGCTTTGAGTATAAGTGGGAGAAATGAGAGACTATGTAATAGAGTAGTATACTTAAAAGCATGCTTTGAGTATAAGTGGGAGATTGTTAGGATTGTATCTGCAAAGCATACTTTATGCTTGTATTACCTAATTTCCCCTTTTACTACCTATGAGGATATTAATTATATTTAATCACATGTTTTGCATATTAATTCACGTTATGGTTGTGCAAATGAAATGTCTAATTATTTTATATTGTAGATAATGTGGTGTGTTGGTGTCACACGGAAGATCACATTATCGGTGCCTTATAAAATAATATAATAGTTCACAACCTATATAATTATTAGACAAATTATATAAAGGGTTGTAGTGTATGCTTGAGAATAGTTGGTCTTGACTATTAGCATACATTAGCGTATTTGTATACGTTGAACATGATCGAGGTGAGATAGTGTCTTCTCAGACCGACCTTGTAAGAAGAACGTAAATCTCGGATAATTATTATTTCTTAATTCTAAGTATATAATATTTAATTGTGTATTTATAATAATTATTGCTTTGATTTACCATAGGTGAGAGTCAAAATGATCGACTCAATAAGCCTCGTATCTTGGGCAATAATATTGTTTATACGACAATTATTATTATTACTAGAAATCGTGTCCCGACTCGTGCGGGTTGATGATGTCCCCTTGAGGAGCTCGATAATGATTATTATATTAAACCCCGCAGTGGATTTAATTCCGATATAATAATAAGGTTCGAGTGGTACTACTCTTGGATAAGATATTAATTAATTAAAGCTGTCAGTAGCTTATAATTAATTAATGGACATTCGATATCTTCAACACGGGAAATAATATATTTAATAAGGAGCCCAATTTCGTAATTTGGGATTTTGGTAGGAAGTGCAATATCAACCTTTTAGTGGACTAAGTTGATATTAATTGATTCATCATATATTAGGAAGAGTCCTAATAAGGTAAGATGAATTAATTGAGAGTCCTTCCATAATCCTCCTTTAGATCCTAGTAGTAGTCCAAGAGCCTATAAATAGGACATTATGCCTTGGCCGATTTTATGCTCATACTTGCACAAGAAATTTCGATTTTTCTTCTAAGTGTTTAATTGTGGATCTTGACTTGTGTCTTTGATTCCACAATTGAGATAACACTTTAATTCTTGCTACATATCGGAATTACTTGAAGAAAATAAAATCGAGAGTTGTGAGACAAGTTGTTTCGGCCGATCCCATAAGGTGTCCAAGCAAGTTCCGGTAGCTCGTTGCCCACACAACGTCCGGTTCAAGGCGGATCATACTCTAAAAGATCTGAAGGTAGAAATACAAGGCGATCAAGAAGGAAATAACCAACCGCTTCAAAAGGTAATATCCTATGATCTTGGATCTAGATTAGGATATTTTAATTAATCAACATATTTAATTAATAAATAATAAATAATATTTAAATTGCTTGTTAGTCTTAGTAATTAATTAATTAGCATGCCTAAATAGATCTAATGCTCGTAGATGCGTAAAACGCTATAATCATATTTTCCCAAACTTCACTTCCGCTGCGTTTTACTTTCCAACAGAGAACACACGATTACGACCACCCGAAGGCTCGAAATTCGACAACGGAAAGTAATTACCCCAAACTTTGGGAAATTACGAAAATGGCCCAAAACGCCCGGAAATCATGATACGTGATCGAATAACCAAACCGAAGTTCACAACACGTATAACAAAGTTAAACGAACTTACGGGAAACTCGAAACAGCAGTTTCGACCGAGATTCGCAAGAATCGAACTCAAGTGCGGAAAAGTCGCTAAAAAGCACGGAACTCAACAAAACGACACCGAAACGAACTCGGATGTCAAAAAGTGTAGAATTAATCATTCTCAGAATAATGAAACGGTCATGAGCGAGTCGTCAAAACGAACTCCGGCCAAAAAAAAGAAATTTACCGAAAATCGAAAATTGCGGATATTACAAACGCCACCCGTAGAGACATAATAAAATTAACAAGTGACTGTTAGGATTGTATACTGCAAAGCATACTTTATGCTTGTATTACCTAATTTCCCTTTTTACTACCTATGAGGATATTAATTATATTTAATCACATGTTTTGCATATTAATTCACGTTATGGTTGTGCAAATGAAATATCTAATTATTTTATATTGTAGATAATGTGGTGTGTTGGTGTCACACGGAAGATCACATTATCGGTGCCTTATAAAATAATATAATAGTTCACAACCTATATAATTATTAGACAAATTATATAAAGGGTTGTAGTGTATGCTTGAGAATAGTTGGTCTTGACTATTGGCATACATTAGCGTATTTGTATACGTTGAACAGGATCGAGGTGAGATAGTGTCTTCAGATCGACCGTAAGAAGAACGTAAATCTCGGATAAATATTATTTCTTAATTCTAAGTATATAATATTTAATTGTGTATTTATAATAATTATTGCTTTGATTTACCATAGGTGAGAGTCAAAATGATCGACTCAATAAGCCTCGTATCTTGGGCAATAATATTGTTTATACGACAATTATTATTATTACTAGAAATCGTGTCCCGACTCGTGCGGGTTGATGATGTCCCCTTGAGGAGCTCGATAATGATTATTATATTAAACCTGCAGGTGGATTTAATTCGATATAATAATAAGGTTCGAGTGGTACTACTCTTGGATAAGATATTAATTAATTAAAGCTGTCAGTAGCTTATAATTAATTAATGGACATTCGATATCTTAAACACGGAAAATAATATATTTAATAAGGAGCCCAATTTCGTAATTTGGGATTTTGGTAGGAAGTGCAATATCAACTTTTTAGTGGACTAAGTTGATATTAATTGATTCATCATATATTAGGAAGAGTCCTAATAAGGTAAGGTGAATTAATTGGGAGTCCTTCCATAATCCTCCTTTAGATCCCTAGTAGTAGTCCAAGAGCCTATAAATAGGACATTATGGGGTGTTGGCCGATTTGTACATGCTTGGTGAGATTGTGTGATCAATTTTTTCCTCTTGTGTTTAATTGTAGATCTAGACTTGTGTCTTTGATTCTACAATTTAGATAACACAATTAATTTGCTAAGAGTGTTTATAAAATACTAAAGAGCAAAGAAAAATATAGTGATCACATATCAAAGTTGTTTCGGCCGATCCCATAAGGTGTCCAAGCAAGTTCCGGTAGCTCGTTGCCCACACAACGTCCGGTTCAAGGCGGATCATACTCTAGAAGATCTGAAGGTAGAGATACAAGGCGATCAAGAAGGAAATAACCAACCGCTTCAAAAGGTAATATCCTATGATCTTGGATCTAGATTAGGATATTTTAATTAATCAACATATTTAATTAATAAATAATAAATAATATTTAAATTGCTTATTAGTCTTAGTAATTAATTAATTAGCATGCCTAAATAGATCTAATGCTCGTAGATGCGTAAACCGCTATAATCATATTTTCCCAAACTTCGCTTCCGCTGCGTTTTACTTTCCAACAATTGGTATCGGAGACGGATTTTTAGGCTTTTGCTATTTTAATTAATTTTAGTGATTAATTGATAGCAATTTAAATATTCATATATTTTGATGTTGGAATATTTTGCTAGATGTGTTCTTGCAGGTGATATGATCCAATTATCATGGTTTATATGAATGGTGCATTTATTTATTTATTTTATTATATATGCAATTGTTGGTTTGGCCCGTTTTTGAGGCATGTAATGGTTTTTCCCGTGAGAAAATCCGCGGGTAGTTCTAGGTGGTTTTATTTTTCGTGTAATCTTGTTGTAATTTCGATGTATTTTTTTTCGTATAAAATTGTAATCGAATTCGGAAAAGACGGGATCACGAAGAAATAGAGCGACCGGATCGCCAAGGGCTATTTGAGCCGTGGCCGACAATAAGCAATGCCGAAGTGCCGAGCAGTCACTGAAAGCAGCGGCCGAACTTGATGCAGCGGCTGGTCGGGCAGTTATTTGGTTGGCCGGCCGTCGATTTGGTCCGGTCCGTTTTGCCGTTAGTTGCGTCCATTGAAGTCGGGATTTAAAATTAAATTTTTTTATGTAAATAATTTTGCATAAAAGTAAAAATTTTAATTTTGAAAATCCACACGTAGGGAGAAGCAACGAGATGCTTGATTCGATGGGAGAGATCGAGCCAAGATTTTCTCGGATTCAACTCAAGGAAGAAGACCATGATAATTGGATAAATTTAATTATCCATGCTTTATTTTGGTTTTTATTGTTTTGATGTATGGCATGTATGGATGTATGCGTGATATGTTTCCTTGCATGTTAGGACGAAAATTAAAAACCTTAAGGCTAAAATAACTAAGTGATTAAATTGATTTTTATTTAATTAAAATCAAATTGGCCTCCATAATTAATTTAAATTGTGAAGTAATTAGCATGCGCGTTGACATTAGAGTCTTCCTCCATATCGGATGTGCTAATTATAGGTTCACTAGTTTTAAATTTCAAAACGATAACATAAGGTAAATATTACTTTTTATGATAGGACCTCTCCATCCGTAGGACTATTATTTAAAAGATAATATTTTAAGGATGTTAAATTATGGTGTTCACTTAGGTGTATTAATTAATAAGCTCCCCATCGGAGTCTATGTTAATTAATACATGGCCAAGAGGAACCAACTATTAATTTTACTTGTCATAACGTAATTTGACTAGATAGTAAAATTAAAGACGTAAACTCTACTTGAAAAATGTATGTGTAAACGTCCACACGATCGTGGCTTGCATGTGCGGATTTTTGAGGTGTTGGTTGCTAGCATATATATTGTGTTTTTGAGGTTTTTCGATATATTTTGCTATGCATTATGTGATGGATGTTTTTAATTTTTATTCTCGATGTCTTTCAATCCACTAGCTGTTATTCTCAAAGAAAATAAACTAGATGGCACTAACTTTGCCGATTGGAAAAGAAATCTTGACATTGTCCCGATCACGAGGGGCATAAGTTTGTCTTAATCGAGGAGAGCCCTCTAGAACCAGAACCGGATGCCACTCCCGAAGAGTTGGCGGAATTAGGAAATGGAAAAAGTCCGATGAGATGGCTCACGTTACATTTCGCTTCAGCGACGAATGTATTGCAAAGACGCATCGACGATGGGTTCGGCCGCGGAAATGATGAAAAGTCTCACCGAGATGTTTGGTCATCAGAACCGGGCGGCTAGACAAAATGCTATGAGGGTATTGATGACAACCCAAATGTCTGAAGAGACTCCAGTAAGGGATCATGTTCTAAAAATGATGTCTCATTTGAACGAACTGAGCATATTGGGGGCTACTATCGATGCGGAAACGCAAGTCGATATTATCTTAGGCAGCTTACCTAGAAGCTTTGAGCAGTTTCGCCTCAACTACAATATGAACCGTAGGACATATAGTTTGGCGGAACTTCTGACAGAGCTTCAGTCTGCTGAAGGTCTCTTCAAACAAGGTTATCATCAGATTCTTGCGGCAACCGGTGCTACTTCTTCCAAACCCAAATGGGGAAAGAAGAAGAAGCAAGTTGGCCAGAAGCAAGTGGCAGCACTCAAGGTGAAAAGCAAGGCTCCTCACCCCGAGGCGAACAAAAAGCCAAAGGGAAAGTGCTACAAGTGCGGTCAGAAAGGACATTTTAAAGCGGACTGCCCTGCTCTTAAGAAAGGTATGTCTCGTGCACTAGTAGTCAAAACATGTTTGGCAGCTTGTTTTTCCACTTCGTGGATAGTTGATTCAGGCTCCACTGATCATGTTTGTTTTGACTCGCATGGTTTTCAGGTAACCAAGCAGTTTAGTGCGGGCGAGATTACCATCAACTGGGGCGATTATTCCAGGCTTATGGCTGTTGCAGTGGGAGTCGTGCAGTTGAAGATTAATGATAAATTATTAGTTCTGAATAATGTATTATTAGTACCAGATTTTAGAATGAATTTAATTTCGGTTTCTAAATTAATATGCGATGGTTATTCAGTTTCTTTTGATGATGATGCTATTATTAAGAAAAGAAGCGGTGAATATATTTGCAGAGGTACTTTTAATGATGGACTATATATTGTTAATACTGCACAAACTCCTATGCATAAATCACTTAACTCTTTGTCTAAACCTAAAAAGAGAAAAGAACCTTCAAGCATAAACCAAACATATATGTGGCATTTACGGTTAGGACATGTAAACCTTAGAAGGATTCAAAGATTGGTAGATGATGGCCCATCGATGATCTCCAAGTTGAGTCATTTCCAATTTGTGAATCTGTCTGGAAGGTAAGATGACCAAAAGGGTTTTTAAAACCAAGGGAAACCGTGCTCGGGATGTGTTAGAATTGGTTCATACGGATGTATGTGGTCCAATGAATATCCAGTTAGGAGGTTTGAATATTTCATCACGTTCATAGATGATTATTCGAGATATGGATACATCTTTTGATGCGACGTAAGTCCAAGCTTTTGACAAGTTCAGAGACTTCAAGGCTGAAACGGAGAAACGTCATGGGAAGAGTATCAAGTCACTACGATCTGATCGTGGTGGCGAATACCTTAGTGGAGAGTTTTTGGATTTCTTGGCGAATGAGGGGATTTCATCCCAGCTCACCGCGCCGGGAACTCCACAACAAAATGGTGTGGCTGAAAGAAGGAATAAGACTCTTTTGGAAATGGTTAGATCAATGATGAGTTACTCAGATTTACCTATTTCGTTTTGGGGATACGCCTTAGAAACAATGCGTACATTCTAAACTGGTGCCTTCGAAATCGATTCCAAAACACCCACAGAATCGTGGAGTGGGCATAAGCCCGATCTAGGACATGTTCGGATTTGGGGTACTCAAAGACATGTGCTGAATAAGGAAGTCGATAAGTTGGCATCTCGCATGTATAATGAGTGTTTGTAGGATACCCTAAGGGAACGAAGGGTGGCTTGTTCTATAGTCCCAGGCTCGAAGGTCATTGTTAGCACCAATGCCCGATTTCTCGAAGAGGATTATATGATTAGTCACAAGCCCATGAGCGAAATAATCGGGAAGAGCCGAGGCGAGATTCCGACTATACCAATCGCATAAGCGCCAACTAACACCGCACCACGTATCGATTCTAAAACTTTTACACCAACTCGGATTTGCCTCGTCGTAGTGGGAGGGTTGTTCGTCGGCCGAACGATTCATAGGCATGGGAAAGTCTTCGACTCAATCCCGACGAAGATGAATCGGTTCCCTGGACCTATAAGGAGGCAATCCAAGATAAAGATCTTGACTCGGCAAGAAGCAATGGAATCAGAAATGGGATCTATGGATTCCAATCAAGTGTGGGAGCTAGTAGAGCTACCTGATGGTGTACAAGCCATTGGGAGTAAATGGGTCTACAAGCGAAAGAAAGGACGTGACGGGAAGGTTGAAACCTTCAAAGCGAGGCTTGTTGCAAAAGGTTACACTCAGAAAGAGGGTATCGATTATGATGAAACCTTTTCGCCGGTAGCCATGCTTAAGTCAATCCGGATTCTTTTAGCTATAGCTGCGCATCCTATATCGATACAGTGCTGAAGCGGTTTAGCATGGAGAATTCCAAGAAAGGTTTTCTACCTTACAGACATGGAATTCAACTATCTAAGAACATGTGTCCTAAGACACAAAAGGAGATAGATGACATGAAGATGGTCCCTTATGCATCCGCTGTGGGAAGTCTCATGTATGCTATGCTTTGCACTAGACCAGATATCTGTCATGCCGTGGGCATGGCTGCTAGATATCGATCGAACCTGAACTGTGACACTGGATTGTCACAAGCACATAATAAAGTACACGAGAAGGACTAGGGAGTACATGCTTGTATATCAATCGACGACGACTGCTTCCTGGGTTACACTCGACTGATTTTTCATCGGACAAAGAAAAGTCCAAGTCTACTGGGTTATGTGTTTAGCTGGGAGGTGGAGCCATTAGTTGGAGGAGTGTGAAGGTAAATGCATCTCGGACTCTACCATGGAAGCCGAGTACGTGGCAGCCTCTGAGGCAGCCAAGGAGGCAGTGTGGCTCAAGTACTTCCTGCAGGACTTAGATGTGATTCCCGATTTGCCAGAGGGTATTACACTCTATTGTGATAATACCGGTGCAGTCGCAAATTCGAGGGAACCACGAGCCCATCAGGCAAGTAAACATATCAACCGCAAGTACCACATCATACGACACTTCGTAAAGGAAGGAGACGTAGTTGTAGCCAGGGTTGCATCGGAAGATAATCTTGCTGACCCTTTCACGAAAGGCCTACCTTCAAAAGTTTTTGAAAGGCATGTGGAAGGAATGGGATTACGGTGTATGGCAGCATTGCTTTGAGTATAAGTGGGAGAAATGAGAGACTATGTAATAGAGTAGTATACTTAAAAGCATGCTTTGAGTATAAGTGGGAGATTGTTAGGATTGTATACTGCAAAGCATACTTTATGCTTGTATTACCTAATTTCCCCTTTTACTACCTATGAGGATATTAATTATATTTAATCACATGTTTTGCATATTAATTCACGTTATGGTTGTGCAAATGAAATGTCTAATTATTTTATATTGTAGATAATGTGGTGTGTTGGTGTCACACGGAAGATCACATTATCGGTGCCTTATAAAATAATATAATAGTTCACAACCTATATAATTATTAGACAAATTATATAAAGGGTTGTAGTGTATGCTTGAGAATAGTTGGTCTTGACTATTAGCATACATTAGCGTATTTGTATACGTTGAACAGGATCGAGGTGAGATAGTGTCTTCTGCACTGACTGTAAGAAGAACGTAAATCTCGGATAATTATTATTTCTTAATTCTAAGTATATAATATTTAATTGTGTATTTATAATAATTATTGCTTTGATTTACCATAGGTGAGAGTCAAAATGATCGACTCAATAAGCCTCGTATCTTGGGCAATAATATTGTTTATACGACAATTATTATTATTACTAGAAATCGTGTCCCGACTCGTGCGGGTTGATGATGTCCCCTTGAGGAGCTCGATAATGATTATTATATTAAACCCTGCAGGTGGATTTAATTCCGATATAATAATAAGGTTCGAGTGGTACTACTCTTGGATAAGATATTAATTAATTAAAGCTGTCAGTAGCTTATAATTAATTAATGGACATTCGATATCTTCAACACGGAAAATAATATATTTAATAAGGAGCCCAATTTCGTAATTTGGGATTTTGGTAGGAAGTGCAATATCAACCTTTTAGTGGACTAAGTTGATATTAATTGATTCATCATATATTAGGAAGAGTCCTAATAAAGTAAGATGAATTAATTGAGAGTCCTTCCATAATCCTCCTTTAGATCCTAGTAGTAGTCCAAGAGCCTATAAATAGGACATTATGGCTTGGCCAATTTTATGCTCATACTTGCACAAGAAATTTCGATTTTTCTTCTAAGTGTTTAATTGTGGATCTTGACTTGTGTCTTTGATTCCACAATTGAGATAACACTTTAATTCTTGCTACATATCGGAATTACTTGAAGAAAATAAAATCGAGAGTTGTGAGACAAGTTGTTTCGGCCGATCCCATAAGGTGTCCAAGCAAGTTCCGGTAGCTCGTTGCCCACACAACGTCCGGTTCAAGGCGGATCATACTCTAAAAGATCTGAAGGTAGAAATACAAGGCGATCAAGAAGGAAATAACCAACCGCTTCAAAAGGTAATATCCTATGATCTTGGATCTAGATTAGGATATTTTAATTAATCAACATATTTAATTAATAAATAATAAATAATATTTAAATTGCTTGTTAGTCTTAGTAATTAATTAATTAGCATGCCTAAACAGATCTAATGCTCGTAGATGCGTAAAACGCTATAATCATATTTTCCCAAACTTCACTTCCGCTGCGTTTTACTTTCCAACAGAGAACACACGATTACGACCACCCGAAGGCTCGAAATTCGACAACGGAAAGTAATTACCCCAAACTTTGGGAAATTACGAAAATGGCCCAAAACGCCCGGAAATCATGATACGTGATCGAATAACCAAACCGAAGTTCACAACACGTATAACAAAGTTAAACGAACTTACGGGAAACTAAACAATGATTTCGACCGAGATTCGCAAGAATCGAACTCAAGTGCGGAAAAGTCGCTAAAAAGCACGGAACTCAACAAAACGACACCGAAACGAACTCGGATGTCAAAAAGTGTAGAATTAATCATTCTCAGAATAATGAAACGGTCATGAGCGAGTCGTCAAAACGGACTCCGGCCGAAAAAAAGAAATTTACCGAAAATCGAAAATTGCGGATATTACAAACGCCACCCGTAGAGACATAATAAAATTAACAAGTGACTGTTAGGATTGTATACTGCAAAGCATACTTTATGCTTGTATTACCTAATTTCCCCTTTTACTACCTATGAGGATATTAATTATATTTAATCACATGTTTTGCATATTAATTCACGTTATGGTTGTGCAAATGAAATGTCTAATTATTTTATATTGTAGATAATGTGGTGTGTTGGTGTCACACGGAAGATCACATTATCGGTGCCTTATAAAATAATATAATAGTTCACAACCTATATAATTATTAGACAAATTATATAAAGGGTTGTAGTGTATGCTTGAGAATAGTTGGTCTTGACTATTGGCATACATTAGCGTATTTGTATACGTTGAACAGGATCGAGGTGAGATAGTGTCTTCTGTACTGACTGTAAGAAGAACGTAAATCTCGGATAATTATTATTTCTTAATTCTAAGTATATAATATTTAATTGTGTATTTATAATAATTATTGCTTTGATTTACCATAGGTGAGAGTCAAAATGATCGACTCAATAAGCCTCGTATCTTGGGCAATAATATTGTTTATACGACAATTATTATTATTACTAGAAATCGTGTCCCGACTCGTGCGGGTTGATGATGTCCCCTTGAGGAGCTCGATAATGATTATTATATTAAACCCTGCAGGTGGATTTAATTCCGATATAATAATAAGGTTTGAGTGGTACTACTCTTGGATAAGATATTAATTAATTAAAGTCACAAGAGCTTATAATTAATTAATGGACATTCGATATCTTAAACACGGGAAATAATATATTTAATAAGGAGCCCAATTTCGTAATTTGGGATTTTGGTAGGAAGTGCAATATCAACTTTTTAGTGGACTAAGTTGATATTAATTGATTCATCATATATTAGGAAGAGTCCTAATAAGGTAAGGTGAATTAATTGGGAGTCCTTCCATAATCCTCCTTTAGATCCCTAGTAGTAGTCCAAGAGCCTATAAATAGGACATTATGGGGTGTTGGCCGATTTGTACATGCTTGGTGAGATTGTGTGATCAATTTTTTCCTCTTGTGTTTAATTGTAGATCTAGACTTGTGTCTTTGATTCTACAATTTAGATAACACAATTAATTTGCTAAGAGTGTTCATAAAATACTAAAGAGCAAAGAAAAATATAGTGATCACATATCAAAGTTGTTTCGGCCGATCCCATAAGGTGTCCAAGCAAGTTCCGGTAGCTCGTTGCCCACACAACGTCCGGTTCAAGGCGGATCATACTCTAGAAGATCTGAAGGTAGAGATACAAGGCGATCAAGAAGGAAATAACCAACCGCTTCAAAAGGTAATATCCTATGATCTTGGATCTAGATTAGGATATTTTAATTAATCAACATATTTAATTAATAAATAATAAATAATATTTAAATTGCTTATTAGTCTTAGTAATTAATTAATTAGCATGCCTAAATAGATCTAATGCTCGTAGATGCGTAAAACGCTATAATCATATTTTCCCAAACTTCGCTTCCGCGTTTTACTTTCCAACAATTGGTATCGGAGACGGATTTTTAGGCTTTTGCTATTTTAATTAATTTTAGTGATTAATTGATAGCAATTTAAATATTCATATATTTTGATGTTGGAATATTTTGCTAGATGTGTTCTTGCAGGTGATATGATCCAATTATCATGGTTTATATGAATGGTGCATTTATTTATTTATTTTATTATATATGCAATTGTTGGTTTGGCCGTTTTTGAGGCATGTAATGGTTTTCCGTGAGAAAATCCGCGGGTAGTTCTAGGTGGTTTTATTTTTCGTAATCTTGTTGTAATTTCGATGTATTTTTTTCGTATAAAATTGTAATCGAATTCGGAAAAGACGGGATCACGAAGAAATAGAGCACCGGGATCGCCGGATCTTGCTGAAGCGGCGCGACAAAGCAGCAGGCCGCTGAAAGGCAATGAGAGGTCGCCGCCAGCAGCCGAAGCGGCCGCCAAGGTTACAGCTGTCCGGCCGGTTATTGTTCGGGCCGGGCCCAGCTTTAGTCCGGTCCGTTGCGCCGTTGTTGCGTCATTGAAGTCGGGATTTAAAATTAAATTTTTTTTATGTAAATAATTTTGCATAAAAGTAAAAATTTTAATTTTGAAAATCCACGGCCCGGCCGGGGAGAAGCGACGAGATGCTTGATTCAGTGGGAGAGATCGAGCCAAAGATTTTCTCGGATTCAACTCAAGGAAGAAGACCATGATAATTGGATAAATTTAATTATCCATGCTTTATTTTGGTTTTTTATTGTTTTGATGTATGGCATGTATGGATGTATGCGTGATATGTTTCCTTGCATGTTAGGACGAGAAAATTAAAAACCTTAAGGCTAAAATAACTAAGTGATTAAATTGATTTTTATTTAATTAAAATCAAATTGGCCTCCATAATTAATTTAAATTGTGAAGTAATTAGCATGCGCGTTGACATTAGAGTCTTCCTCCATATCGGATGTGCTAATTATAGGTTCACTAGTTTTAAATTTCAAAACGATAACATAAGGTAAATATTACTTTTTATGATAGGACCTCTCCATCTGTAGGACTATTATTTAAAAGATAATATTTTAAGGATGTTAAATTATGGTGTTCACTTATGTGTATTAATTAATAAGCTCCCCATCGGAGTCTATGTTAATTAATACATGGCCAAGAGGAACCAACTATTAATTTTACTTGTCATAACGTAATTTGACTAGATAGTAAAATTAAAGACGTAAAACTCTACTTGAAAAATGTATGTGTAAACGTCCACACGATCGTGGCTTGCATGTGCGGATTTTTTGAGGTGTTGGTTGCTAGCATATATATTGTGTTTTTTGAGGTTTTTCGATATATTTTGCTATGCATTATGTGATGGATGTTTTTAATTTTTATTCTCAGATGTCTTTCAATCCACTAGCTATTATTCTCAAAGAAAATAAACTAGATGGCACTAACTTTGCCGATTGGAAAAGAAATCTTGACATTGTCCTGACTGCTGAGGGGCATAAGTTTGTCTTAATCGAGGAGAGCCCTCTAGAACCAGAACCGGATGCCACTCCCGAAGAGTTGGCGGAATTCCGGAAATGGAAAAAGTCTGATGAGATGGCTCGCTGTTACATTTTGGCTTCACTGACGAATGTATTGCATCATCAGCATCAGACGATGGGTTCGGCCGCGGAAATGATGAAAAGTCTCACCGAGATGTTTGGTCATCAGAACCGGGCGGCTAGACAAAATGCTATGAGGGTATTGATGACAACCCAAATGTCTGAAGAGACTCCAGTAAGGGATCATGTTCTAAAAATGATGTCTCATTTGAACAAACTGAGCATATTGGGGGCTACTATCGATGCGGAAACGCAGGTCGATATTATCTTAGGCAGCTTACCTAGAAGCTTTGAGCAGTTTCGCCTCAACTACAATATGAACCGTAGGACATATAGTTTGGCGGAACTTCTGACAGAGCTTCAGTCTGCTGAAGGTCTCTTCAAACAAGGTTATCATCAGATTCTTGCGGAAACCGGTGCTACTTCTTCCAAACCCAAATGGGGAAAGAAGAAGAAACAAGTTGGCCAGAAGCAAGTGGCAGCCCTCAAGGTGAAAAGCAAGGCTCCTCACCCCGAGGCGAACAAAAAGCCAAAGGGAAAGTGCTACAAGTGCGGTCAGAAAGGACAGTTTAAAGCGGACTGCCCTGCTCTTAAGAAAGGTATGTCTCGTGCACTAGTAGTCAAAACATGTTTGGCAGCTTGTTCTTCTACTTCGTGGATAGTTGATTCAGGCTCCACTGATCATGTTTGTTTTGACTCGCATGGTTTTCAGGTAACCAAGCAGCTTAGTGCGGGCGAGATTACCATCAACTGGGGCGATTATTCCAGGCTTATGGTCATTGCGGTGGGAGTCGTGCGGTTGAAGATTAATGATAAATTATTAGTTCGAATAATGTATTATTAGTACAGATTTTAGAATGAATTTAATTTCGGTTTCTAAATTAAAATGCGATGGTTATTCATTTCTTTTGATGATGATGCCATTATTAAGAAAAGAAGCGGTGAATATATTTGCAGAGGTACTTTTAATGATGGACTATATATTGTTAATCGCACAAACTCCTATGCATAAATCACTTAACTCTTTGTCTAAACCTAAAAAGAGAAAAGAACCTTCAAGCATAAACCAAACATATATGTGGCATTTACGGTTAGGACATGTAAACCTTAGAAGGATTCAAAGATTGGTAGATGATGGCCCATTGGATGATCTCCAAGTTGAGTCATTTCCAATTTGTGAATCTGTCTGGAAGGTAAGATGACCAAAAGGGTTTTTAAAACCAAGGGAAACCGTGCTCGGGATGTGTTAGAATTGGTTCATACGGATGTATGTGGTCCAATGAATATCCAGGCTAGGGAGGTTTCGAATATTTCATCACGTTCATAGATGATTATTCGAGATATGGATACATCTTTTGATGCGACGTAAGTCCGAAGCTTTTGACAAGTTCGAGACTTCAAGGCTGAAACGGAGAAGCGCCATGGGAAGAGTATCAAGTCACTACGATCTGATCGTGGTGGCGAATACCTTAGTGGAGAGTTTTGGATTTCTTGGCGAATGAGGGGATTTCATCCCAGCTCACCGCGCCGGGAACTCCACAACAAAATGGTGTGGCTGAAAGAAGGAATAAGACTCTTTTGGAAATGGTTAGATCAATGATGAGTTACTCAGATTTACCTATTTCGTTTTGGGGATACGCCTTAGAAACAGCGGCGTACATTCTAAACCTGGTGCCTTCGAAATCGGTTCAAAAACACCCACAAAGCGTGGAGTGGGCATAAGCCAGTCTAGGACATGTTCGGATTTGGGGTACTCCGGCACATGTCTGAATAAGGAAGTGATAAGTTGGCATCTCGCATGTAATCACGAGTGTTTGTAAGATACCCTAAGGGAACGAAGGGTGGCTTGTTCTATAGTCCTCAGGATCGAAGGTCATTGTTAGCACCAATGCCCGATTTCGGAAGAGGATTATATGATTAGTCACAAGCCCATGAGCGAAATAATTCTGGAAGAGCCGAGGGGCGAGATTCGACTATACCAATCGCATGGCGCCAACTAACACCGCACCACGTATCGATTCGAAACTTTTACACCAACTCAGGATTTGCCTCGTCGTAGTGGGAGGGTTGTTCGTCGGCCGAACGATTCATAGGCATGGGAAAGTCTTCGGACTCAATCCTGCATTTAAGATGAATCGGTTCCTGGACCTATAAGGAGGCAATCCAAGATAAAGATGCGACTCTGGCAAGAAGCAATGGAATCGAAATGGGATCTATGGATTCCAATCAAGTGTGGGAGCTAGTAGAGCTACCCGATGGTGTACAAGCCATTGGGAGTAAATGGGTCTACAAGCGAAAGAAAGGACGTGACGGGAAGGTTGAAACCTTCAAAGCGAGGCTTGTTGCAAAGGTTACACTCGAGAAGAGGGTATCGATTATGATGAAACCTTTTCGCCAGAGCCATGCTTAAGTCAATCCGGATTCTTTTAGCTATAGCCGCGCATTTGGATCTGGAGATTTGGCAGATGGATGTCAAGATCGCATTCTTGAATGGAAGTCTAGACAAGGAAATCTATATGCGCCAAGCAGAGGATTCATTGCTAAAGGAGAAGAGCACTTGGTGTGCAAACTTAAGAAATCCATTTATGGACTTAAGCAAGCATCTAGATCTTGGAACACTCGTTTTGAAGTAGTCCATCATATGGATTCGTCTAATGTCCGAGTGAGAGTTGTGTGTATAAGAAATGTGATGGAAACGTGTTGGTGTTTCTTATCTTGTATGTAGACGATATCCTTCGATTGGAAACAACGTGAAGGAGTTGTCGGACGACGGGTATGGCTATCCGAGCGATTCGATATGAAGGATCTAGGAGAAGCGGGACACATCCTTGGAATCGGGATCTTCGTGATCGGAAGAAGAGGATGTTGTGCTTATCCTGCATCCTATATCGATCTGATCTTTGACGGTTTAGCATGGAGAATTCCAAGAAAGGTTTTCTACCTTACAGACATGGAATTCAACTATCTAAGAACATGTGTCCTAAGACACAAAAGGAGATAGATGACATGAAGATGGTCCCTTATGCATCCGCCGTGGGAAGTCTCATGTATGCTATGCTTTGCACTAGACCGGATATCTGTCATGCCGTGGGCATGGCCGCTAGATATCGGTCGAACCCGGGACTGTGACAACTGGATTCTTTGTCAAGCACATACTCAAGTACCGAGAAGGACTAGGAGTACATGCTTGTATATCAATCAGACGACTGTTTCGGTGGGTTACAACGACTCGAGATTTTCATCGGACAAAGAAAAGTCCAAGTCTACTTCGGGTTATGTGTTTAGCACGGGAGGTGGAGCCATTAGTTGGAGGAGTGTGAAGCGAAATGCATCTCGGACTCTACCATGGAAGCCGAGTACGTGGCGGCCTCGAGGCGGCCAAGGAGCGGTGTGGCTCAAGTACTTCTGCGGGACTTAGATGTGATTCCCGATTTGCGAGAGGGTATTACACTCTATTGTGATATCTTGGTGCGATCGCAAATTCGAGGAACCACGAGCCCATCGTGCAAGTAAACATATCAACCGCAAGTACCACATCATACGACACTTCGTAAAGGAAGGAGACGTAGTTGTAGCTGTGGTTGCATCGGAAGATAATCTTGCTGACCCTTTCACGAAAGGCCTACCTTCAAAAGTTTTTGAAAGGCATGTGGAAGGAATGGGATTACGGTGTATGGCAGCATTGCTTTGAGTATAAGTGGGAGAAATGAGAGACTATGTAATAGAGTAGTATACTTAAAAGCATGCTTTGAGTATAAGTGGGAGATTGTTAGGATTGTATACTGCAAAGCATACTTTATGCTTGTATTACCTAATTTCCCCTTTTACTACCTATGAGGATATTAATTATATTTAATCACATGTTTTGCATATTAATTCACGTTATGGTTGTGCAAATGAAATGTCTAATTATTTTATATTGTAGATAATGTGGTGTGTTGGTATCACACGGAAGATCACATTATCGGTGCCTTATAAAATAATACAATAATTTACAACCTATATAATTATTAGACAAATTATATAAAGGGTTGTAGTGTATGCTTGAGAATAGTTGGTCTTGACTATTAGCATACATTAGCGTATTTGTATACGTTGAACAGGATCGAGGTGAGATAGTGTCTTCTCATCTTGTTGTAAGAAGAACGTAAATCTCGGATAATTATTATTTCTTAATTCTAAGTATATAATATTTAATTGTGTATTTATAATAATTATTGCTTTGATTTACCATAGGTGAGAGTCAAAATGATCGACTCAATAAGCCTCGTATCTTGGGCAATAATATTGTTTATACGACAATTATTATTATTACTAGAAATCGTGTCCCGACTCGTGCGGGTTGATGATGTCCCCTTGAGGAGCTCGATAATGATTATTATATTAAACCCTGCAGGTGGATTTAATTTCGATATAATAATAAGGTTCGAGTGATACTACTCTTGGATAAGATATTAATTAATTAAAGCTGTCAGTAGCTTATAATTAATTAATGGACATTCGATATCTTAAACACGGGAAATAATATATTTAATAAGGAGCCCAAGTAGGAAGTGCAATATCAACTTTTTAGTGGACTAAGTTGATATTAATTGATTCATCATATATTAGGAAGAGTCCTAATAAGGTAAGGTGAATTAATTGGGAGTCCTTCCATAATCCTCCTTTAGATCCCTAGTAGTAGTCCAAGAGCCTATAAATAGGACATTATGGGGTGTTGGCCGATTTGTACATGCTTGGTGAGATTGTGTGATCAATTTTTTCCTCTTGTGTTTAATTGTAGATCTAGACTTGTGTCTTTGATTCTACAATTTAGATAACACAATTAATTTGCTAAGAGTGTTCATAAAATACTAGAGAGCAAAGAAAAATATAGTGATCACATATCAAAGTTGTTTCGGCCGATCCCATAAGGTGTCCAAGCAAGTTCCGGTAGCTCGTTGCCCACACAACGTCCGGTTCAAGGCGGATCATACTCTAGAAGATCTGAAGGTAGAGATACAAGGCGATCAAGAAGGAAATAACCAACCGCTTCAAAAGGTAATATCCTAGATCTCGGATCTAGATTAGGATATTTTAATTAATCAACATATTTAATTAATAAATAATAAATAATATTTAAATTGTTTATTAGTCTTAGTAATTAATTAATTAGCATGCCTAAATAGAACTAATGCTCGTAGATGCGTAAAACGCTATAATCATATTTTCCCAAACTTCGCTTCCGCTGCGTTTTACTTTCCAACAGTGACAAGCGTCATCAAACAGATAATACAATCAAGTCGATTATCCAAACAACCGCAAAACACAACGAACGAAAATCAACACGATTGACCAACCTAACGGTACATCAATCAACACGCGAGCCAATCACTGAACAAATACGGAATTCCACCGCCCAAGGGTTGGAAGATCGAAAACGATACTAATTTCCCAAACATAAGGAAATTAGGAAGGAGTCTGAACGTTCAACAATCACAAAACGAGATCAACAAAAACCGAACAATCATGTTCGAATCACGAAGAACAATAAAATTCAAACAACAACTCCAAGGTTCACATCTCGACTCGAGACAATATATGAGCCGGTGAAAACAACAAGATGTGCATTCACATAAGATCCGCAGGAAAGGGAATAGCAATTGAAAAGTCACAACGACAAACAAGTTATTCCGAAACAATACCACACTCGTTCGATCAACAAAAGAAAGGGACATGGAAAGCTCAGAAAATGTTAACGAGCATAAACGAGTCGATAGAGTCGAAGATACAGAAGTTCAAAATCCGATCCACTTCGGATAAAAGAACTAGTAGAACCGAAAGATGTTACTTTCGAACAAGGTTCACAAGAATCGAACCAAACTCAGAAAAGTCACATTGATAACCAGATCGACCCAAAACAAGATCACAGCTCGTTCGAACGATGAAACTGAAATACAGAACAAGTTCAGAAAGTATCAACGAACACGAGCGAGTCGATAAAATTGAGAAAGAGAAAATGCAGAAGCAAAAAATAATACGGGTATTATATTCGACCTCTTCTAAAAGAAGTGTCGTCCCCGAAACTCACAACAACGAAATCAAGGTGACGACACAACAATCAACCGACAGAAACATCCTTCGAAGGCCTCTCAAAGCCGATTCTGATAACTGTGCTGACGCGCGAACTCCGAAAGTCTCGGTAGCCAATTCGCAAAACTGAATTCGGTGTCCCACGAGTCCGCACTTGAAACTCGTTACTGACGAGAAGGACAATTTACACGTGCATGCCCCGGCACATCACGGTTGAAACGCCTCGGCTTGGCATACCGAAAATACAAATGCTAGATACAATGGGGCATAACGTCGCAAAACAACATAGCGGAGATGCCAACTCAGCACAACAAAGAATCATAACACATATCATATACAATGATTACCATCGTAAAGTAATACACACACAAACACTACAGCAACGACGGTATCGTTCGGCGACCTCAACGGCCCGAACAATAACCAGCACATAATTACAAACATCATGAAACAATCACACATGTACACAAACGTACAAACTCAAGCTTTAACAGCTCACACATGTGCGATAACACGCAAGCCACCGCGAAATGACAACATTAAAGATCGTCATCACCCCGCCCACAAAGGGCTAACAAAACATATGCGTGGCGAACGACTCAACGTTCACACCACCAATTCAATCACAATTCGGAGGGCTAACACCCTAACAACAATACCAAAATCATACACACTTTCTCCGACCACAAGCAGGAAACGATGGGTTTTAAAAACGAAAACCACCCTTTGAAAACAGTTTGGAAACACCAGTTGATCTTGAGTATCATTTTACAAAAAGTAGTACAAACACCATTATCGAGACTTTAAAAATCATCTTGTGTTTGAACAAAAATGAGGACACCTTTCTTTTAGTGAAAAACTTTCAAAAATATTCGACCCTCAGGTCTAAGCAAAGCATTTCCAAAATTACTGGAAAGAAAAAAAAATATATTTTGGTCCTCAAGGTAGAAGAATTTTGAAATAGATAGTTGCGCTAGTAGGCGCCTTGAAAATACGATCCATTTAAAAGTATGTCTCGAATTTTATTTTCTAAGATACTCAAGGTTTTCAAAGATAATTCAATGGGCTAGAATGCCCAAAAATTTCAGGTAATTACACGGAACATTATAGCGCCGTGGGTCCCGCGCCGGAACCCACCAGGATAAAACCATTTACAAAAACGCCAAAAAGGCTAATGACGGTAATATTTCAAAAACTTACAAAAGCTATTTACAAAGTACTAAATACCGTCGTAAGAATTTAGCCAAAACGATCAAGGCCATAATGCCAAAAAACTCGGTTAAGGGAATCAGTTTTCGAAATAAAACTCAGTCGGTAAAATACCGAAAGTCATTACAAAAGAACTCACGCAGTGGATAAAAGAAATACAGTTCAACATGCACAATCCAGCAACACTACTCCTTATATGAATGAAATATGAGAGTCAAATAACCACTTATCACGAAACTAAAATCCATAAGAGGATTTCGTCACTTAACAAATAATCATAAAAATAGCTCGTGTCACACGAGGCACAACACAAAGAAGGAAGACTTACATCCACAGGTCGCACGAAGATGATGATCGCCCCACGATACTAATCACAACCAACAAACTCAGACGACGCGTCGCGACACGACTCAGTCAGACAAAATCCGACGAGACAAAAACTAAACAGACACCACTGACCCGACAGCCTAGGTTTCCACAACCTAATCTCTGATACCATTTATGTAACACCCCCAATCCGCTCAGGGATATTACACGCCGTAGAACCTTTCCTCAAGGTTCTACCAGGCTGGTAACAAAACCGAACAACTCAACAACGCCTTTAAGGCTAAAATGACTCAGTAGACCGATTTGGTCTTTCAATAAATACATACAACTCAATTACAATACATGCCCACGTAGGGGTCGAATACAACACACTCCCATACAACGGGGAAAGAATACTGCAGCGGAAATAAAATACAACTAAACCAATGACCTCATACGGATCCTCTTGTGATTAGTATCGTTCATCTTTCATCATCCTTCGTGCCGACCCTGTGTTATGCTCCCAAACCTGAATGCAAAAACAGACATCCACCCCCCGAATACTCGGGGGTTAGCAAAACTCCACTGTTTTGCTAGTGCAAGAACAAAGTGCAAAAACGAGCCATACAATACAAGTTCCAAGAACAATAATAACCAGGAATCCTCAAAGATCCAACCGTAACAAAAGTACTTCCCGAGGCAAGAGTTTGGTAAAACATTCTAAAACAGAAAGGTCACAAATCAAGGGAAAACGATTTATAAAATAGTTTAAAATGCCATCGAGAGTTTTAATAGAAAACAATTTAGGATTATCAAATCCTTCTCTTTCCAAAAATCAATAGGGTCACAGCCCAAATGTTTTGTTTTCACAAATAGAAAACCGACAACAATTCACAGGGCCAGAGCCCAACATCACGTGTCCTCGACGGACATAAAAATCAACAAAAATAATCGCGCACGCGCATCGCCTAGGACCGGGATGAAGCCACAAATCCCACTCGAGGCCTCGAAGGACCCTCCCGAGCTGGCTAGCGAAACAAATCACACACATGCATCGCCTTGGGAACAGGGTAATACCATTGATCCTGCCCGAGGCCTCGAAGGACCCTCCCGAGCTGGCTAGCTAAACAAATCACAACATCTTTGGCGCTCACGGTTGGATCAATCACTTGTTACATCCTGACCACATGATCACATGCCATGTGTCACCGTAGTTTTTCTTAGGCTCTCACGGTTGGATCAATCGCTTGTTGCATCCTGGCCACATGATCACATGCCACGTGCCACCATAGACCCCGCCCACATCCACACAATCACACACATAGCACAATGCAACAAAGATATCCAAACAATTCACTCAGAGGCATCAAACACTTAGCAAAACACCACGTCAAACCACAACGCACCGAAATAAAATAATATACGTCCACACGCCATACCAAGTGCAACATCAACACCAAACATATCCATTGAAATCACATAGTCATTTACAAACTACACCATTCACAAAACACACGCGTTTTCAAAACAAGCCTTTAACAAGGCTAAACTGAATCTTTTGAAAGTTCGAAACAAACGATCAAATAAACACATAGAGACGGTCACTAATTATCATATCCACAAAACAAGAATTGTATGGACAAGGTACTTGCCTCGAAATCATGATCGCAACGAGACGATGGATGGGACGCGGTCGAATAGCCCTGAACCCCCGAACAATATCAAGAACGCGATAGCACCACGAGTACTACGAGAATAACACCACACGAATCATCAATCACCAAATGGGATTCAACATCGGAATCCTCGAACACCTATAAACCTCCAGAAGGAACAATAACACATGGTTACGACGAGAATCAAGGCCAAAACAACGAAAATCCCAACAAACTATCGAAGGGAAACTCATTGGGACATTTAATCGAACACTCAATGTTCGATAACTCCCAAGAACACTCGAACCACTAATCGAGTTGAACAAACTTGAAATATGGATATACAACCCATAGAACACGATTAATAACATCATACTACACCAACTGATGTATCAAAATCGGACTAGAATCGAAATCAAGAACAAATTCCCCAAAAAGTCAACTTGAAGGAAAATCAAGAAATATACCTTGATTCGACGAAGAACACGGATTAGATGATGATATAATCAACAAGGATCTTTCAAAATGCCTTGGAAATGATTAGAACTGGCCAAGAACTCAATTTCACCAATCTCCCGTCGCTAGCCGCACAAAAACGAGGAAAAAGTGAGAAAAAACGAAGTCTGGCCGAGCCCAGGCTATATATAGCCGGCAGGGTTACGGCCGTAACCGGCAGTGCCTTACGTCCGTAACTCGGCCCTTACGGCCGTACTCGGTAGGACTTACGGCCGTAACCGGCATTCGTCAAAAAAAAAACTGCCCAGCACCTGCCGTACACTTACGGCCGTAACTGGCACACATTACGGCCGTAACCGACCTTCGTCTGGAAGATGCCAAGCGCTCGTACGGCCGTACCCGATCACGCCTTACGGCCGTAACTGGCATTCGTCATGCCATGCCTGCCGAGCACGTACGTCCGTAACCGGTACCTTACGGCCGTAACTCGGCCAGGCCAGGCCCTGCTCCGGCCGTGGCCACTCCGACGGCCCGACGACCCCGAAACCCGAACCTGAATATAAATCGAAGGTACGGTTACGACGTACTCTCAAAGACGAATCTAAGAGCGAAGAGAACACACGATTCCGACCACCCGAAGGCTCGAAATTCGACAACGGGAGTAATTACCCCAAACTTTGGGAAATTACGAAAGTGGCCCAAAACGTCCGAAATACACGATACGTGATCGAAAAACCAAACCAAAACTCGCAACATGAATAATAACATTAAATGAACTTACTAGAAACTCGAAGCAACAGTTTCGGACGAGATTCGCAAGAATCGAACTCAAGTGCGGAAAAGTCGCTAAAAAGCTCGGAACTCAACAAAACGATACCGAAACGAATTCGGATGACAAAAAGTGCAGAATTAATCATTCTCGGAATGACGAAACGGTCATGAGCGAGTCGTCAAAACGGACTTCCGCCGAAAAAAGAAAATTACCGAAATTCGAAATTGCGGATATTACAATCATCAACTTCAGAAAGAGACACATATGGAGGTCTACCTGGAATTTTCCACCCAGGAACAGAGGGAGGAGATGGAGCAATTTTTTCATCTACTAATTGATCGAAATCAAAGCATCTCTATTCTGGTTCTCGTTCTGCTTTTTTTACCAATCTTTTATTGAACATGCCCTTTTTCTCACAGTATTTGCAAAATTTTTCAAACTAATGTTTTTGAACCTCGACATCTTCGAGATCGATATCATCGATATTTATGTCGTCATTATCATCATCACTACTACCATCATCAGCACTACCACCAGCACCACAGTTACCACCAACATCACATACATTATTTGAAGGGCCGCAACTATCAAATCGAGAACCATCAAATTCCTGAGGAATTTGCATGCTTGAACCCCAATCAGTCATATAATCCATACGATTAGAATTGTACGGTACCGGAAAAGAGATGGATCCAGGTAAGTCAAATTGTGGACCAAATGAGGGAGCTTTTGGAGGAATGCTAGTTGCATTCTGAAGGCTAACAAAAATCACAGGCTCAACAATGAATTGGAACAAGTAATTTATATCATAATCATTCTTTATCTTCATCTTTCTTCTTTTTTTCCCATCACAATCAATTGAGAATAAAACATAAATATGTTTTGTTCTATCAGCTTCAACAATAGAGTGGACATTATCTACAAATGTTGCATAGCTCACACCAACGGGCACAGGCAATATTTGTTCTTCTCCACCGCGATATTCTAAATCTTGCCACTTGCCATTACAATGAATGATAATTTTTTTCCAAAAACTCATCTGTCAAATAATATAAAAAATTTAGGTTATTAACTAAATATTTACAGACTTAAATAGTATTTGAATATTTTTGATATTTCAAGTATAAACATTATTCGAAATTGAGCTACAAATATACCTTTTACTTTTTGCAGTCGAAATAATCCTTCTTCTTCGATGTGAGAGAGCTCCTGGTGTGAGATAATTAATCGGAGAAGAAAGGAAAAAATATCGGTGAGATAATATCAGAAAAGAAAAGGTGAAAATATTGCTGAGAAATAATTCAATTCAATGGATGTTGTGGCGTGCTGGGCATGGTATTTATTATTATGAAACTCACCCAATAGGTAATACGAGTAACCCGTTTTCGGGTAATTCATGAATTCGTGTAACCCAAATCATGTTCGGGTTACTCGTGCATCCGTTTCGTAATACGTGTAACCGATTCTGCTCGGGTAATTGGCCAATACGTGTAATACTTGATTTATGAATTTTTCGAATATTCGAATAATACGAATACGAGTCACACGAATTATTTTCAGGTTACCCGATTAATATTCGAATAACACGAATTCGAGTCACACGAATCATTTTCGAGTTACCCATTTACTATTCGAGTAATGTTATTCGTGTCACACGAATCATTTTCGTGTAAATAGATTCGTGTCATACGGCTATTAATATTTTTAGCACGAATTCAAAAAAAAATCGAGTGATCGAATTCAAACACAAATTCAAAAATTCTCGTAACCCGATTAGATGTGTAACCCGAATTGTTGTGTAATCCGAACACCCTCGTGTAACCCGATTTAACCGAATTCGGTCGATCCTTACTGTGTAAGTCGAATTCGGGTTACACAAATTTCTCTTATGTGTTACCCGATGGTCAACCTTCCTCAATATTGTATGTTTTTTGAAGTTGACTCGAAAATATGTTACTCGAAATTATAAAAAATGACTCGAATTTATACGAGTAAAAGTCAATTTCGATAATTTGGGTATCAAAAGAGTTGTTACTAAAATTGAGACAAAAAAAAAATATTACTATATGCACAAGGTAAAAACAAGTTTTATTGGGCTTAAGTTAGACCAAGGATAGAAACGAGTATCAGTTATTCATAAAGCCGACTACCAAAACATATGTCCATCTCTCCCTCTCTCTCTCGCCCTACACGCTCTCAAATCTTCCGCCCGCGACCATCGATCGGAGCGGTGGCCTGTGTGCTCATCGTGATTCCAGGACTTTGTCGGCTTCCATGAACCTCCACTCGATCTCCTGGCAGAAGGATGTAACGGTGCTGCTACCCTCCCCTTGCATCCGACGACGCTTAGCGGCGGTGGCTATAGAAAGGTGCCCACAGCTAGGGGTGTTCAAAAATATCCGATATCCGATATCCGATCCGAAATAACCGAAAATCTGAAGTTCCGGATATCCGGTTTTGAAAACCCCTACCCACAGCTGAGGGTTGGAAATAGCTTCAGCTGAACTCAAATGTTGGTTTCTGTTCCTCTGATTTTGATTTTGGGTTCTGAAAATGGAATTCATGAAATTTGTATGTCTGTGTGTGTGTGTGTAATTTCTGAATCAGCGAGGAACTCATCGGCCAGGGGTGAAATTGATTCCTACGGCATTTGGCTTCGGCTGATGGGAATGAGAGAACAATTTTGTTGTTAAAATTTAAGATAAAATGTTTATAATCGAAGGAAATTGCCTGTTGTCTTTCTTCCTTTGGTGTGTGAGAAAATTGCTGTATAATTTTGATACGAATTTTTGCTGTAAAAGATATTTTGGTGTGTAAAGCTTTGTTGTGTAGTATTTCTGGTGGGAATGTGAAGTGTGTGCTCTAATACCAGTAAATTTCGATTTTCGGGAATTTTCTTTTTTCGGCGGAAGTCCGTTTTGTCGACTCGCTTGTGACCGTTTCGTCATTCTGAGAATATTTAATTCTGCACTTTTCGACGTCCGAGTTCGTTTCGGTGTCATTTTGTTGAGTTCCGTGCTTTTTAGCGACTTTTCCGCACTTGAGTTCGTTTCTTGCGAATCTCGTCCGAAACTGTTGCTTCGAGTTTCTAGTAAGTTCATTTAATGTTATTATTCATGTTGCGATCTTTGGTTCGTAGTTTCGATCATGTATCGTGTATTTCGGAAATTTTGGGACATTTTTGTAATTTCCCAAAGTTTGGGGTAATTACTTCCGTTGTCGAATTCCGACACTTCGGGTGGTCGGAATCGTGTGTTCTCTTAGCGCTTGGATTCGTCTTTGCGAGTACTTCGTAACCGTATCTTCGATTTTTACTCAGGTTCGGGTTTCGGGGTCGTCCGGGCCGTCAGAGTGGCCACGGCCGAGTCACGGCCGGAGCGAACTGGCTTTGGCGAGTTCTGGCCGTAAGGTGCAGTTCTGGCCGTAATGTGTGCGATTACGGCCGTAAGTGTGATCGGATACGGCCGTGCGGCGCTGGGCATCTTCGGACGAAGGCGATTCTGGCCGTAATGTGTGCGATTCGGCCGTAAGTGCCCGACGATTCTTTGGATTGATTTTTTTGACGAATGCGATTCTGGCGTAAGGCCTGCCGAGTACGGCCGTAAGGGCCGAGTTACGGCCGTAAGGCACTGACGGTTACGGCCGTAACCCTGCCGGCTATATATAGTCTGGGCTCGGCCAGACTTCATTTTTACTCGATTTTTCTCCTTCTTTCGGCGGCTCGCGACGGGTGCGACGGGAAATGGAGTTCTTGGTCGATCCTACTCAATTCCAAGATGTTTTGGAAGATCCTTGTTGATTATATCATCATCCAATCCGTGTATTTCGTCGAATCAAGCTATATATCTCGATTTTCCTTCAAGTTGACTTTTCGGAGAATTTGTTCTTGATTTCGATTCTAGCCCGATTTTGATACATCGGTTGGTGTAGTATGATGTTATTAATCGTGTTCTATGGGTTGTATATCCATATTTCGAGTTTGTTCAACTCGATTAGTGATTCGAGTGTTCTTGGGAGTTATCGAACATTGAGTGTTCGATTAAATATCCCAATGAGTTTCCCTTCGATAGTTTGGTGGGATTTCCGTTGTTTTTGACCTTGATTCTCATTATGATCGTATTTTTGTGTTCTTGGCCATTTTGGGGGAAACTCTTAAATTTGTGTCGTTCGTCCGTTCAATTCAACGACTTTAGGACGTGCTATGTAACTCGTTTTCATTGTTGTTATTGTTGTTCGTAGTTTATTGTCGCGGGTTAACGTTCGGTGGAGTCGGCGGGTTCATGGTCGGTTCGTGCCAACCTAATTCGGTCGATTCTCCGCGTTGTTCTTATTCGAGGCAAGTATCTTGTCCATACAATTCTTGTTTTGTGAATATGATAATTGGTGATTGTCTTTATATGTTTGTTTGATTGTTTGAAACGAGTTTTTCAAAAGATTCGGCTAGCCTCGTTAAGGGCTCACTTTCAAACGCGTGTGTTTTGTAAATTGTGTGGGTTGTAAGTGACTATGTGAATCCTATGGATATGTTTGGTGTTGATAATGCACTTGGTATTTGTGTGTGGACGTCTATTGTTTCATTTCGGTGCATTGTGATTTGACGTGGTGTTTTGCTAAGTGTTTGATGCCTCTGGGTGAATTGTTTGGATATCCTTGGTGTGATATGTTATTTGTGCATGATTGCTTCGCTCACCGTGGGTTGGTTCGACGGTGCCACGGCGGGAATCCAATGGTAGAGCCCTGGATTCAGGAGTGGTGAATGTATTTTACTCACCGTGGGTTGGTTCGACGGGGCCACGGCGGGAGTCCAATGGTAGAGCCCTGGATTCACGAGTAGAAACTTCACAGGTTGGTGTATATTTAGTGAATGTATTTTACTCACCGTGGGTTGGTTCGACGGGGCCACGGCGGGAGTCCAATGGTAGAGCCCTGGATTCACGAGTAAAACTTCACGAGTTTTTATTGATTTTTATGTCCGTCGAGGACATGTGACTTGGGTTTTGGCCCTGTGAACTGTTGTCGGTTTTCTATTTGCGAAAATAAAACCTTTGGGCTGTGACCCTGTTGATTTTTGGAAAGATAAGGATTCGGTAATCCTAAATTGTTTTCTATTAAAACTCTCGATGGCATTTTAAACTGTTTTATAAATTGTTTCCCTTTAACTTGTAGTCTTTAGGTTTTGGAATGTTTTACCGGACTCGTGCCTCGGGAAGTGCTTTTCGTTACGTTTGGAACTTTGAGGATTCCTGATTATTATTGTTCTTGGAACTTGTATTGTATGGCTCGTATTTTTGCACTTGTACTTACACTAGAAAAACAGTGGAGTTTTGCTAACCCCCGAGTATTCGGGGGGTGAATGTCTATTTTTTGCATTCAGGTTTTGGAGCATAGCACAGGGTCGGCACGAAGGATGATGAAAGATGAACGATACTAATCACACGAGGATCCGTTGATGTCGTATTGGTCTAGTTGTATTTTCTTTTCATTGCGATATCTTTTCCCGTTATGCGGAGTTTATTGTATTTTGACCCCTGCGTGGGTATGTGTTTGGAATTGAGTTGTATGTTATTATTGAAAGACCAAGTCGGTCTACTGAGTCATTTTAGCCTTAAAGGCGATGTTTAGATGTTTGATTTTAGTTATCAGCCTGGTAGATCCTCGAGGAGAGGGTCTACGGCGTGTAATATCCATGAGTGGATTGGGGGTGTTACATAAATGGTATCGGAGCTTAGGTTGAGGAAAACCTAGACTGTCGGGTCAAGTCGTGTTGTTTGAGTCTTGTTTCGTCGGATTTTATCTGACTGAGTCGTGTCGTGACGCGTCGTTTGAGTTTGTTGGCCGTGATTAGTATCGTGGGGGCGATCATCATCTTCGTGCGACCTGTGAATGTAAGTCTCCCTTGTTTGTGTTGTGCCTCGTGTGACACCAGCTATTTTTATGATTATTTTTTAAGTGACGGAATCATCTTATGGATTTTGATTTCGTGATATGTGGTTATTTGACTCTCATATTTCGTTCATATGAGGAGTAGTGTTGCTGGATTGTGCATGTTGAACTGTATTTCTTTTATCCGCTGCGTGAGTTCTTTTGTAATGACTTTCGGTATTTTACCGACCGAGTTTTATTTCGAAAATCGACTCCCTTAACCGAGTTTTTGGGATTGTGGCCTTGGTCGTTTTGGCGAAATTCTTATGACGGTATTTAGTATTTTGTAAATGGTTTTATCCTGGTGGGTTCCGGCGCGGGACCCACGGCGCTATAATGTTCCGTGTAATTACCTGAACTTTTTGGGCATTCTAGCCCATTGAATTATTTTCGAAAACCTTGAGTATCTTAGAAAATAAATTTCGAGACGTACGTTTAAAATGAATTATTTTCTCGTGGTACATCTAAGGTGCCACAATATGTTTCAAAATTCTACCTCGAGGACCCAAAATGTTTTGAGATATTTTCAATGTTTTATAAACACTTTTACTTAGACCCGAGGGTCGAATATTCTGAAAGTTTTTCACTAAGAGAAGGTGTCCTCATTTTTGTTCAAACGCAAGATGATTTTCAAAGTCTCGATAACAATGTTTGCACTACTTTTTGTAAAGTGATACTCAAGACCAACTGGTGTTTCCAAACTATTTTCAAAAGATGGTTTTCGTTTTTAAAACCCATCATTTCGTGCTTCTGGTCGGAGAAGGTTTGTACGATGTTGGTATTGTTGTTAGGTGTTGCGATATTTCTTACACGCAAGTGCACGTTATCGTTTACAAGTAATAAAGTGATGAGTGAGTATCGTTCCCACGAGGACTGAATCACTAACTACCGATTTTTATGTATTCCAGTTTTATTCGAACAATCGAATTTGGGTTTTGCAATTAATTACTAAAAGAATTATTAAAAGACTAAACAGTAGAAAACGATAGCTTGAAGAAAGGGAATCAAATGATGAATAAGTCTATGATTCTGAATCCACCTCGGTTTATCTGAATTTACTCTCGATTATCTGAAGTAAATAATTTTCCCAATTTATTGAAGGCGAAGATTGCTAATATATTCTACCGCCTCTCCCGAGGTCAATAGATTTTTCTAAAGGCGAATAACGCACTCTATCCCTAGGTGAATTAATTCGTCAATAGGCAAAAAGCATAAAATCTCCAAAAGGCCACGTAGTTACTATGAGTATATTCCTATCTCACAGAATAAAACGGTCCCCACCAATAGTTCCTCACCAATTCTCCTCTCCCAATTCGAATTGAATGATTAAATCAATACAACTATTGGCCAGATAATTGCAAGCATTAAACACGATTGGGAAAACTCAACAAAAAGATAATTAATTAGATAATCTCAAGCAAATCCGTCAAAACGTAGGTTTCATCAAAATCCTAGATTAGGGTTTTAGCCTGACATGCTAATAAATGAAAATACAGAATAAATGAATAAAAGTATTAAAATCAAACGCAGATGAAGCTCGGATTCCTCCGTTCTTCGGCTTCCGCCCTCTGCTCTTGAAGTCTTCTGCTTCTCTTCCTCTTCTGCCGTCTCTCCAAGATTTTCCGATTCCAAGCTCCCAAGATCAAAAAATTAAAAGATTGTTAATTAGGGTCTTAAACCCTTATTTATAGCTTTGCACAGTCTCCAAATTGCGTCCGTGTGAGTAGGTCGAGAACTGGCTTCGAAACGGCCCAAATCCGCGCGGAGCATACAAAAACCGCCTAGTGTGCCGCGGCTCACTAAATCTGTGCCGTGGCACACTGTCTTCAGCTGGATGCCTGGGCGCCATTTAATTCATCTGTGCCGCGGCACAGAGTACAGTCTACTTTGTGCCCGCTGGTTGTCTTCCTGTGTCGCGGCCCTGCTTCCTTGTGCCGCGGCTCATAGCTAAAATTTGCCGTTTTCGCCCGTTTCGCCTCGTTTTAGCTTCCGAACTTCAATTTCCTGACAAACATACAAAATTAAGGCATTAAAAGTTCATTTAAGCAAATTCACTCTCCAAAATAATACAAAATAATGACAAATAAGCGTATAAAAATACGCCTAACAAATACCCCAAACTTAAGCCTTTGCTTGTCCTCAAGCAAAAAGAATTAATTTCAACAAAAGAATGTCGTGAATCATCGTGCGACTCGTAGTGTTCAACCTAATCAATACTATCCTGAAATTCTCTCTGAATAATACGAGTGTCGTAATAGCGAGCTACACTCAGAACACTGATCCTACAAAGTAACCAAGTTCAGTCCTAATTACTCGTTCATGAAGAAAATCCAGCTCAAAGATTAACAAATGTGAATCAAATCGACCGTCAATATGAAAGGCTAAAATAAACAAGCTAGTTCGCCCCGTTCCACAGTCTAATGGCAAAATTTTCACGAGTTTCATAAAAATTATCCTCGGACAGTATTCCCTTATATATATATGCTCAAGAAATTGATTCGAGTTGACCACTAGGTTCGGATCTCGGGATGTTTCATCGGGATAATCCTAGGGTGGAACTTCCATTCTCATGTATTGGGAAACCGTTTGACGTAAAAGACACTCATGGGGCACATGGATGCTTCTAGTTACTAAGTTCCCTTCTACAGCGGAGAAACAACTCGAATATATAAGAATCAAGGTCGCTGTTTTACGCGAGAGTAAACAACGGGTCACGTGAATACCCCCGGTTACTAGGCTCCCTATCATTGGCACATGTGAAATCTCTAAATCACTAGTCTAATCAGGGTCGTCGTTTTACGCGAGAGTAAACAACAGGTCACGTGAATACCCCCGGTTATTAGACTTCCCTTCATAGAACAAAAATATCTCGACTTTGTGGGAAAAACTGACCGACTCTAAACTCACTCTAAGTGCCAACATGACTAATGTAACTGGACGACTAACTAACCGAAAAATGTAACCAAACGTATCGATGGTGATTTTAAAACAAGTATGTATCCTCTCTTATCCGCCAAGACCTCTACAATCACGAAAAAAATTCGGACCTAAATGACGACTAAGCAGAACAGAAATTACTGACTACAACTCGACTAAAACTTGACCGTTTCTTCAGAGAGAAAAACAGTGTCGTAACATCAGTATCACACAAATAGAAGCACGAAAAATTCACGAATAAGTAAAATCAAGACAAGCAAGACTATCGGAAAAAAAATAACGCAAAATAACAAAAAGTGCAACGAAATAAAGTACAACAATAAATGTAGCAACAGAAAGTAAACCCCCCCAAACTTAGGACGTACATTGACCTCAATGGACAAAATATGATATGCAATAAAAGTAAAAGGTCAAGTACTCCCCTTCAGTCCTCTCACGAGCTGGTGCCGGCATCATCCGGTGAGGAGGGTGGTGTGGCTGGCCGGGCGGGTGCAATAAATGGCCCGTCTGGATGCATGATATGGGCCGTCCATGCGGCAAGGTGCTCCTGATGGTAGGCGTCCCTCGCTGCCAGACGCCTCACCTCTCGTCGGTTGGCCCGGCGGGCCTGCTCTCGCATCTCAGCTCTGACGGCAGCAATAACGCTCTCTCGCTCCGTCCGCTGCTCCTCTCGCATGGCAGCCAGCATACTCTCCCTCTCTCTCCTCATCTCATCTCTCTCTCTCTCCTCATCTCATCTCTCATATCCTCTCTCTCTCTCCTCGTCTCCTCTCTCAGCTCCTCTCTCTCTCCTCAGATCCTCCCTTAGCCCGTCAAACATCTCCTGCAATCTCTCTCTGTCGGGCGGCGGGCCGACATCTCCATGTGTCAGCAAAAGAGGCTCGGGGGATCCCTCGTGGGCCTCATCCAGTAGAAATTCTCTCCTCCAAGCGTGCGCCGGCGCTCCTCCCCACTGGTCAAAATGTGAGATGATGCGGTGGTCGATCGGGGCCTGGGGAGCAAGCATCGGCTCGTCGTCTGACCACGTCAGCCCCGACTGCCGGCACAGAGCACAGATAAGAGAGGGGTGCTTCAACCCCGTCTTGGATCCTCCCTGAATGCACTGAAATATAGAACAGACTAAGAGAGGGGCCACATCGAAACGCAACCCGGATGTGATAGCATATAGTGTCCGGGCGCGAGAGAGAAAAACAGTGCGGATCTGAGATGTGGGGTCTATACGAGCGCAAATAAAATAAAGCCAGGCACGCCCGAGCCGACTGAGGCACGAGATCTTGAAATGGAAAGTGGAAGAACCCGGTGCGCGCTGCTCCCAGTCGGAGTCGGGATGCGCAATAGTCTCGAGCAGAGCCTCCTTCGTGAGGCTAGTCATAACTCAGTCATAGGCCGACTCATTTACCACCGGAAGCCCAAACAACCTCCGAATAGCAGCTGTGGAAAAATCAACGGTAATACCTCGGACATTGACCTGAGTCCGAGTGTCTGACTGCTGCAACATCTGGCCTGCTCGAATATGCTTCAATAGCGCGCTGGCATAGAACTCCTGCACTATCGAGATCACCGCTGGCTCGGGGAGTGCAGCGAATCGGGCCCACCCCATCTCATCTATCATCGTAAGCAATTCCCCGTCTTGGGGGGCTGGAATAAATCCCCTCTCCGGAATAAGAGGTCGCGGCCGAATCTTCTCATTGAAGATTTTGTGGATTTCAGGGTCAGAAAATTGGTGCCCCTCAGACTCGGCGCGGCTACGAGAGGTTTCCCCTCAAGTGGGGGATGACTGGGTCCTGGCCCTCTTGTTCAACTTTTTAGTCCTAGCCATAGTGATCCCTGAAAAAAGAATTAACACCAGAGTTTATTTACGCAAACAATAACGAAACTAATCATTACTTGGCCAAAGATATCCAGCCGTAAATCAAGAATTTAACAAGATAGCACATCCGTGAGAAAAAATGAAATTGAACTTTAACGTTTAAACTGGACGTAAGGGTTGGGCTTGCTGTAATTTCAGAACGAATACGTTGCACAAAGATTCAAAATATTGCCTTTACAAAGAAAATTTTCCATTTAGACATTTCATCGAACACCTAATGGGCAAGAGTTTACTTGAAGAACAAACATGGCAATAGCTCGATTCAATCCCCAAGAACAACAACACGCATCATTCACCATCAAAACTACACACTCAATTCATTCATAATCAAAAATAACCATCCAAATCGATCAAAAGTTCATATTTCCCAATCTTAATAAGACTTTGAAAACTAACAACATAATCAATACTTCATGAATAAAAACATCTCATTACGCAAGTCATTAAGCAATTAATACAAAGGATTGAGAGTTACCTTGATTAGCCTTTAGAGATGCAAGAAGAAAGCAAGAAGAAGGAGTGTATCGGCCGATTGTTTGTGCAGAGGGAAGAGGGGAAAGGAAATGTACCTGGGGTACCGGTCGAATGCGTGTTATAAGCTACCTGGGCCTTTCAAATTCCGCATGGTGTGCCGCGGCACAGCTCAAGTGAGCCGCGGCACCGAGTACAGTCCCTTTTTACCTGTTCGCATGTTTTGTCGTGTGCCGCGGCTCAGTTCCCGTGTGCCGCGGCTCAGTGCTCAAGTGTGTCGCGGCTCATTTAAGCCGTGCCGCGGCACGGGGTACAGTGGGTTTAGCTCACCCTTTCAATTTGTGTGTGCCGCGGCTCACAATACTTGTGCCGCGGCTCAAGCATAATTTTCTCCCCTCGGACTTTCCTGCACAGAATTTTGAGAAGAACACGTTAAAAGCGAGAGGTAGAAGCAAATTAAAGCACAAAATGATGAAAAATAAAAATCAAGAATGCAAGAAAAATATAGAAACGCAAAAATCTACAACTACGAACTCGGGTTGCCTCCCGAGAAGCGCTAAGTTTATAGTCTTCAGCCGGACCTATTAAAAAAAATCAGTTCGCTTTTCGCAAACTCCATTTGATCTCCGCCCCGTTCATCGAACCGTTAATATGGTTTTTAAAATTATGACCATCGGTCGTTAACGATTTGATTTTCGGTTCAGACATCGAATGTTGTTTGCGGAAAGGTTTTGACGCGAATAACTTTCCGAAACACCCGTTTTTCTCATGACTAGACGTCCGCTGGGCTTCTGGCTTATTCCCCTCTTTCACGAACGCACTTAAGACTGCAGTGGACTTTTCCGAGTGTGGCTGATCAGATGGCCATGATTGCATGTTCACATTCTCGAGAAATGCTACTCTTTCTACATCTTTCTCAGAAGTCGGACCATCTGAAAATGAGTCTTTCGACCGACGATGTCTTCGGTGTTTCTCTTTTGCAACGGCCTCCACACTTTCACTTTGTGAGCTCTTATCCACACCTCCGGGCCATGAAAAGGATTTGAATACTTGGAACGTAACATGCTCGTCTTGGACCCGCAGAGTTAATTCTCCCTTTTCCACGTCTATAAGAGTTCTGCCGGTCGCTAAAAATGGTCGTCCCAAGATAATCGGGATATCTTCATCTTCCTCCATGTCGAGAACAATAAAATCCGCTGGGAAGATAAATTTATCCACTTTTACTAGCACGTCCTCAATCACTCCCCTCGGATACTTAATGGACCGATCTGCTAATTGCAAGGAGACCGTCGTCGGCTTTGCTTCTCCAATTCCTAGCTTCTTGAAAATAGACAAAGGCATGAGGTTAATACTAGAACCGAGATCGCATAATGCCTTGTTAAAAGAAAGATTCCCCATGGTGCACGGTATGTTGAAACTTCCCGGATCTTTCAATTTTGGTGGAAGCTTCTTTTGAAGAATCGCACTGCATTCCTCCGTCAAGGCGACAGTTTCAAACTCCTCGAGTTTTCTTTTCTTTGACAATATCTCTTTCATAAATTTAACGTAGCTCGGCATTTGTTCCAACGCGTCGGCAAATGGAATGTTAATATAAAGCTTTTTGAACACGTCAAGGAACTTAGAGAATTGTTTGTCCGCCTTTTTCTGCTGTAGTCTCTGCGGAAATGGGACGGGGGGCACATATGCCTGCGGGTTATCCGGAAACGTTATTGAAGGTCTCCAATCTTGTGACTCCTCTGTCGCTAAATTATTCTTCTCCTCAATTTCACTCCTCTTTTCACACCTCTTGGGCTGGTCACATACCTCCTTCCCGCTTCTCAAACTAATTGCATTTAGACTCTCTCTAGGATTTGTCTCGGTCGTACTTGGCAATGCTCCCTCCGGGCGGGCTGTCAACACATTAGCAATTTGGCCCAGCTGAACTTGCAAGTTGCGAATGGAAGCGGAATGATTCTGCAACGTTGCTTCAGTACGGGTCATGAATTGACTCGTATTTGCTGCCAATTTCGCAATTGCTTCCTCGAGAGAAACTTTTGGAGCGGGAGGGGGCTGCTGTTGGTTCTGAGCAAACGGGGGCTAGTTTGAGTTCTGTCCGTTTCTCCACGAAAAGTTGGGATGATTACGCCACCCCGAATTATACGTGTTGGAGTACTGATTATTTTGCCAGTTTCCGTTTCCTACAAACTGAGCTTGTTCAATTTGGGGCTGCTCGAACGGATTTCCGACTTGACACTCCGCGCTCGGGTGGGATCCGTTACACCAATTGCAAGTCTCAATAGTAACGGGGGAAGGAGAATGCGAAAATGCTTGGAGCTGCTGCGTTAATGCTGCGACTTGGGCTGACAATGTGGATATCGGATCATTACTAGAAACTTCCATAACTCGCTTCGGCGTCAATCTTTCAGATGGCCATTGATATGCATTTGCGGCCATAGCTTCCAACAACGAATGTGCCTCGGCCATAGTTTTTCCCATCAAAGCCCCACCGGCAGCTGCATCCACGAGAGTGCGTGTAGAGGCACTCAAACCATTGTAGAACGTCTGAATTTGAAGCCAGTCTGGAAGGCCATGATGTGGGCATCTTCGTAACAAATCTTTGTATCGCTCCCACGCCTCGTGGAGCGATTCCATATCATACTGACCGAAGGTGGTGATCTCATTTCTCAATCTCACCGTCTTAGAAGGTGGGATGAATTTAGCAAGGAAGGCTTGCGCTAACTCTGTCCATGTTGTGATCGACCCCGGCGGTAAGGAATTTAGCCAAAATTTCGCTTTATCCCTCAAAGAGAAAGGGAAAAGCCGTAGTCGGATAGCATCGTCGGTGACACCATTGTTCTTGAACGTGTCACAAATCTCAAGAAAAGAAGCAATATGTGCGTTGGGGTCGTCATTCGGCAATCCACAGAATTGGCTCGCCTGCACCATCTGAATGATCGCAGGCTTGATCTCGAAATTGTTGGGTTGGATAGTGGGACGCCGAATCCCCGAAAAGTTTGCGTTGATCTGTGATATGGCATAATCTCGAAGTGTCATTTCCGGTTGAGCTTGCTGCACAATATTATTTCCTCCTTGAATTTCGATATTCTCGGCCATGGTCACCGTCGTCTGTAACTCTCGTTTTTCCTTCTTCTTTCTCCTAAGAGTGCGCTCGAGTTCGGTATTCAAAGGTAGTAGGCCTTTGTCACCGAGTTTTCTCATGCACTACGCGAAAGATCCTGAAAGGAAAAACAAATAAATAAAATTAAATACACAAAAATCATAGAATAAAAACGTTCAAACTAAGACTAGAAATACTGAAATCGATATTAGCAAAAATTTCAGTCCCCAGCAACGGTGCCAAAAACTTGTTGCGATATTTCTTACACGCAAGTACACGTTATCGTTTACAAGTAATAAAGTGATGAGTGAGTATCGTTCCCACGGGGACTGAATCACTAACTACCAATTTTTATGTATTCCAGTTTTATTCGAACAATCGAATTTGGGTTTTGCAATTAATTACTAAAAGAATTATTAAAAGACTAAACAGTAGAAAATGATAGCTTGAAGAAAGGGAATCAAATGATGAATAAGTCTAGGATTCTGAATCCACCTCGGTTTATCTGAATTTACTCTCGATTATCTGAAGTAAATAATTTTCCCAATTTATTGAAGGCGAAGATTGCTAATATATTCTACCGCCTCTCCCGAGGTCAATAAATTTTTCTAAAGGCGAATAACGCACTCTATCCCTAGGTGAATTAATTCGTCAATAGGCAAAAAACATAAAATCTCCAAAAGGCCACGTAGTTCCTATGAGTATATTCCTATCTCACAGAATAAAACGGTCCTCACCAATAGTTCCTCACCAATTCTCCTCTCCCGATTCGAATTGAATGATTAAATCAATACAACTATTGGCCAGATAATTGCAAGCATTAAACACGATTGGGAAAACTCAACAAAAAGGTAATTAATTAGATAATCTCAAGCAAATCCATCAAAACGTAGGTTTCATCAAAATCCTAGATTAGGGTTTTAGCCTGACATGATAATAAATGAAAATACAGAATAAATGAATAAAAGCATTAAAATCAAACGCAGATGAAGCTCGGATTCCTCCGTTCTTCGGCTTCCGCCCTCTGCTCTTGAAGTCTTCTGCTTCTCTTCCTCTTCTGCCGTCTCTCCAAGATTTTCTGATTCCAAGCTCCCAAGATCAAAAAATTAAAAGATTGTTAATTAGGGTCTTAAACCCTTATTTATAGCTTTGCATAGTCTCCAAATCGCGTCCGTGTGAGTAGGTCGAGAACTGGCTTCGAAACGGCCCAAATCCGCGCGGAGCATACAAAAACTGCCTAGTGTGCCGTGGCTCACTAAATCTGTGCCGCGGCTGCTTGTCTTGTTGGATGCACGGGCACCATTTAATTCATCATCTGCGGCTCACAGGCTGTGCCGCGGCACAGTCTGATCTACTTTGTGCCATTGGTTGTCTTCCTGTGCCGCGGCCCTGCTTCCTTGTGCCGCGGCTCATAGCCAAAATTTGCCGTTTTCGCCCGTTTCGCCTCGTTTTAGCTTCCGGACTTCAATTTCCTGACAAACATACAAAATTAAGGCATTAAAAGTTCATTTAAGCAAATTCACTCTCCAAAATAATACAAAATAATGACAAATAAGTGTATAAAAATACGCCTAACATTAGGGTGTTAGCCCTCCGAATTGTGATTGAATTGGTGGTGTGAACGTTGAGTCATTCGCCACGCATATGTTTTGTTAGCCCGTTGTGGGAGGTGTGATGATGATCTTTGATGTTGTCATTTCGTGGTGGCTTGCGTGTTATCGCACATATGTGAGCTGTTAAAGCTTGGATTTTTGTGCGTTTATGCACATTGGTGATTGTTTCATGATGTTTATGATTGTGTGCTGGCTATCGTTCGGGCCGTTGTAATCGTCGAACGATGCTGTATGTGATTTTTGTATATGTTGATATGTTATGCTGAGTTGGCATCTCCGGTATGTTATTTTGCGATGTTATGTTCCATTGTATTTAGCATCTGTATTTTTATATGCCGAGCCGAGGCATTTCGAACGTGTTGTGCCGGGGGCATGTATGTGCAAATTGTCCTTCTCGTCAGTAACGCTTTTCAAGTGTGGACCCGAGGGACACAAGATCCAGTTTTGCGAGTTGGGTTCCGAGTCTTTTGGGGCGCGAACTTCAGTACAGATATGAGGATCGGATTTGAGAGGCCAATGGGAGATGTTTCTGTCGTTTGCTTTTTGTGTTGTCACCTTACTCCCGTTGTTGTGAGTTGCGGGAACGACATTTCTTTTATAAGAGGTCGAATGTAATGCCCATATCATTTTTGACTTCCGAATTTCCTCTTTCTCATGTCTATCGACTCGCTCGTGTTCGTTGATACTTTCTGAACTTATTTTGCATTTCGGTTTCATCGTTCGAACGAGCTGTGATCTTGTTTTGGGTCGATCTGGTTATCACTGTAGCTTTTCTGAGTTCGGTTCGATTCTTGTGAACCTTGTTCGGAAATAACATTTTTTGATTCTACTAATTCTTTTATTCGAAGTGGATCGGATTTGGAACTTCTGTATTTTCGACTCTGTCGACTCGTGTATGTTCGTTGACATTTTCTGAGCTTGTCTTGCCCCTTGCTTTTGTTGATCGAACGAGCGTGGTATTGTTTCGGAATAACTCGTTTCTCGTTGTGACTTTTCAATTTCTATTCCCTTTCATGTGGATCTTATGTGAATGCATATGTTGTTGTTTTCACCGGATCATATATTGTCTCGAGTCGAAATGTGAACCTTGGAGTTGTTGTTTGAATTTTATTGTTCTTCGTGATTCGAACATGATCGTTCGATTTTTGTTGTCTCGATCATTGTGGTTCGATCGTTTGATTGTTCGGTTTTTGTTGATCTCGTTTCGTGATTGTTGAGCGTTCAGACTCCTTCCTAATTCCCTTAAGTTCGGGAAATTAGTCTCGTTTTCGATCTTCCAACCCTTGGGCGGTGGAATTCCGTATTTGTTCAGCGTTTGACTCGCGTTTGGATTGATGAACCGTTGGGTTGGTCAATCGTATTGATTTTCGTTCGTTGTGTTTTGTGATTGTTCGGATAATCGACCTGATTGTACTATCTATTTGATGACGTTTGTCACTTATTGATTTTATTATGTCTCTACGGTGGCGTTGTGTTGGTCGTCGTGGAGCGTGTTTTCACGCCGTATGTCTTTTCGCGTTTCTTGCAGCGTTTCGCCGTTGGGCGCGAGTTTTCAGTTTTGTGTATCTCGTCGAGTTTTCCAGGCGGGTATATTGCTTCCCCCTACCTGTTTTAAGTTTTGGGACGAAACTTCTTTTAAGGAGTGTAGAATGTAATACCCATAAATTTCGATTTCCGGTAATTTTCTTTTTTCGGCGGAAGTCCGTTTTGTTGACTCGCTTGTGACCGTTTCATCATTCTGAGAATATTTAATTCTGCACTTTTCGATGTCCGAGTTTGTTTCGGTGTCATTTTGTTGAGTTCCGTGCTTTTTAGCGACTTTTCCGCACTTGAGTTCGATTCTTGCGAATCTCGTCCGAAACTGTTGCTTCGAGTTTCTAGTAAGTTCATTAAATGTTATTATTCATGTTGCGATCTTTGGTTCGGTGTTTCGATCATGTATCGTGTATTTCGAAAATTTTGGGCCATTTTTGTAATTTCCCAAAGTTTGGGGTAATTACTTCCGTTGTCGAATTCTGACACTTCGGGTGGTCGGAATCGTGTGTTCTTTTAGCGCTTGGATTCGTCTTTGCGAGTACTTCGTAACCGTATCTTCGATTTTTACTCAGGTTCGGGTTTCGGGGTCGTCCGGGCCGTCGGAGTGGCCACGGTTGAGTCACGGCCGGAGCAGGGCCTGGCCTGGCCGAGTTACGGCCGTAAGGTGCCGGTTACGGCCGTAATGTGTGCGAGTTACGGCTGTAAGTGTGATCGGGTACGGCCGTACGGGCGCTGGGCATCTTCCGGACGAAGGTCGGTTACGGCCGTAATGTGTGCCCGTTACGGCCGTAAGTGCCCGATAGTTGCTGGACTGATTTTTTTGACGAATGCTTGTTACGGCCGTAAGGCCTGCCGAGTACGGCCGTAAGGGCCGAGTTACGGCCGTAAGGCACTGCCGGTTACGGCCGTAACCCTGTCGGCTATATATAGCCTGGGCTCGGCCAGACTTCATTTTTACTCGATTTTTATCCTTCTTTCAGCGGCTGGCGACGGGTGCGACGGGAAATGGAGTTCTTGGTCGATCCTACTCAATTCCAAGATGTTTTGGAAGATCCTTGTTGATTATATCATCATCCAATCCGTGTATTTCGTCGAATCAAGGTATATATCTCGATTTTCCTTCAAGTTGACTTTTCGGAGAATTTGTTCTTGATTTCGATTCTAGCCCGATTTTGATACATCGGTTGGTGTAGTATGATGTTATTAATCGTGTTCTATAGGTTGTATATCCATATTTCGAGTTTGTTCAACTCGATTAGTGATTCGAGTGTTCTTGGGAGTTATCGAACATTGAGTGTTCGATTAAATGTCCCAATGAGTTTCCCTTCGATAGTTTGGTGGGATTTCCATTGTTTTTGACCTTGATTCTCATTATGATCGTATTTTTGTGTTCTTGGCCATTTTGGGGGAAACTCTTAAATTTGTGTCGTTCTTCCGTTCAATTCAACGACTTTAGGACGTGCTATGGAACTCGTTTTCATTGTTGTTATTGTTGTTCGTAGTTTATTGTCGCGGGTTAACGTTCGGTGGAGTCGGCGGGTTCGTGGTCGGTTCGTGCCAACCTAATTCGGTCGATTCTCCGCGTTGTTCTTATTCGAGGCAAGTACCTTGTCCATACAATTCTTGTTTTGTGAATATGATAATTGGTGATTGTCTTTATATGTTTGTTTGATTGTTTGAAACGAGTTTTCAAAAGATTCGGCTAGCCTCGTTAAGGGCTCACTTTCAAACGCGTGTGTTTTGTAAATTGTGTGGGTTGTAAGTGACTATGTGAATCCTATGGATATGTTTGGTGTTGATAATGCACTTGGTATTTGTGTGTGGACGTCTATTGTTTCATTTCGGTGCATTGTGATTTGACGTGGTGTTTTGCTAAGTGTTTGATGCCTCTGGGTGAATTGTTTGGATATCCTTGGTGTGATGTGTTATTTGTGCATGATTGCTTCGCTCACTGTGGGTTGGTTCGACGGGGCCACGGCGGGAATCCAATGGTAGAGCCCTAGATTCACGAGTGGTGAATGTATTTTACTCACCGTGGGTTGGTTCGATGGGGCCACGGCGGGAGTCCAATGGTAGAGCCCTGGATTCACGAGTAGAAACTTCACAGGTTGGTGTATATTTAGTGAATGTATTTTACTCACCGTGAGTTGGTTCGACGGGGCCACGGAGGGAGTCCAATGGTATAGCCCTGGATTCACGAGTAAAACTTCACGAGTTTTTATTGATTTTTATGTCCGTCGAGGATATGTGACTTGGGTTTTGGCCCTGTGAACTGTTGTCGGTTTTCTATTTGCGAAAATAAAACCTTTGGTATGACTGTTGATTTTGGAAAGATAAGGATTCGGTAATCCTAAATTATTTTCTATTAAAACTCTCGATGGCATTTTAAACTGTTTTATAAATTGTTTCCCTTTAACTTGTAGTCTTTCGGTTTTGGAATGTTTTACCAAACTCATGCCTCGGGAAGTGCTTTTCGTTACGTTTAGAACTTTGAGGATTCCTGATTATTATTGTTCTTGGAACTTGTATTGTATGGCTCGTATTTTTGCACTTGTACTTGCACTAGCAAAACAGTGGAGTTTTGCTAACCCCCGAGTATTCGGGGGGTGGATGTCTATTTTTGCATTCAGGTTTTGGAGCATAGCACAGCGTCGGCACGAAGGATGATGAAAGATGAACGATACTAATCACACGAGGATCCGTTGATGTCGGATTGGTCTAGTTGTATTTTCTTTTCCACTGCAGTATCTTTTCCCAGTTGTACGGGAGTTTATTGTATTTTGACCCCTGCGTGGGTATGTGTTTGGAATTGAGTTGTATGTTATTATTGAAAGACCAAGTCGGTCTACTGAGTCATTTTAGCCTTAAAGGCGATGTTTAGATGTTTGATTTTAGTTATCAGCCTGGTAGATCCTCGAGGAGAGGGTCTACAGCGTGTAATATCCCTGAGTGGATTGGGGGTGTTACATGTGCAACTGCCGGGTATCCGTCCTACAAGTGACGGCGGAACTAATTGTAACATCCCCAATCCACTCAGGGATATTACACGCGGTAGACCCTCTCCTCGAGGATCTACCAGGCTGTTAACTAAATTCCAACATCTAAACATCGCCTTTAAGGCTAAAATGACCTAGTAGACCGATTTGGTCTTTCAATAATAACATTCAACTCAATTCCAACACATACCCACGCAGGGGTCAAAATACAATAAACTCCCGTACAACGGGGAAAAGATACTGCAGCGGAAAAAAAATACAATTAGACCAATACGACATCAACGGATCCTCGTGTGATTAGTATCGTTCATCTTTCATCATCCTTCGTGCCGACCCTGTGTTATGCTCCCAAACCTGAATGCAAAAACAGACATCCACCCCCGAATACTCGAGGGTTAGCAAAACTCCACTGTTTTGCTAGTGCAAGAACAAAGTGCAAATACGAGCCATATAATGCAAGTTCCAAGAACAATAATAATCCAGGAATCCTCAAATATCCAAACGTAACGAAAAGCACTTCCCGAGGCAAGAGTTTGGAAAAACATTCTAAAACCGAAAGGTCACAAATCAAGGGAAAACAATTTATAAAACAGTTTAAAATGCCATCGAGAGTTTTAATAGAAAACAATTTAGGATTACCGAATCCTTATCTTTCCAAAAATCAACAGGGTCACAGCCCAAAGGTTTTGTTTTCGCAAATAGAAAACCGACAACAATTCACAGGGTTAAAACCCATGTTACGTGTCCTCGACGGACATAAAAATCAATACCAACTCGTGAAGTTTTTACTCATGAATTCCGGACTCACCCATTGGAATTCCCTTAGAGGCCCCGTCGAACCTACCCAAGGTGAGTAAAATACAATCACCAAACATACACACCACTCGTGAAGTTTTTACTCATGAATTCCGGACTCACCCATTGGAATTCCCTTCGAGGCCCCGTCGAAACTAACCAAGGTGAGTAAAATACAATCACCACTCATGAATTCCGGACTCACCCATTGTAATTCCCTTCTTGATCCCGTCGGACCCCCCGAGGTGAACGAAGCAATCATGCGCAAATAACATATTACACCAAAGACATCCAACAAATTCATCCAGAGGCATCAAACACTTAGCAAAACACCACATCAAACCATAACGCACCGAAAAGAGATAATATACGTACATACGCATTATCAAGCGCAACATCAACACCAAACATATCCAAAGGATTTACGTAGTCACTCACAACCCACACAATTTACAAAACACACGCGTTTTGAAAGTGAGCCTTTAACGAGGCTAGCCGAATCTTTTGGAAACTCATTTCAAACAAACAAACAAACATATTTAGACGATCACTAATTATCGTATCCATAAAACAAGAAATGTATGGACAAGGTACTTGCCTCGAATAACCACAACGCGGAGAATCGACCGAAGTAGGTTGGCACGAACCGACTACGAACTCGACGACTCCACCGAACGCCAACTCGCGATAATAAACTATGAAGGACAATAACAACAATGAAAATGAATTCCATAGCACGACTTAAAGCCGTTGAATTCAAAGAACGAATGACGAAAGTTCAGGTGTTCCCCCCAAACGGCCAAGAACACGATTCGTCCCGTCAAAACACGAAAATGGAATTCCTAACCGAAATATGGATATACAATCCATAGGATATGTTTAACAACATCATTTAACAACAATCGATCCATCAAAAACGAATGGAAAACGAAATCGAGAACAAATCCCCCAAAAAGTCGATTCGAAGGAAAGCAAGAAATATACTCCGATTCAACGAAGAACAAAGGATTAAATGATGTTAAACACAAGAATACTACCAAGATTAATCATACCCATCATGGATTAATCAACGATACGGAACGAATCGGCCAAAAACGCAAAACCCCCAAAATTCAAGAAACTAGCGTTCTAAGAAAGATTACCTTGATTCGCTGGATCAAAGGATGATATAGGATGATCAATCAATGATATGGACTCAAGAACTTCGTGGATTTGTTGTTAAACAACATGGCTTCGCCACCTCCGAATCGCGGATCGAAAGGAAAGGAATGGAAAAACGAGTGAAAATGAGGCTGCTCTGTCACATTTATACTGGGCCGAACTAGCGTGCGCTAGGCTGCCGAGCTAGCGTGCGCTATCGGCCCAGGCCACAATCCAGAACCCCAACTGTCCTATTGACTCGGCCAGGTAGCGTGCGCAGCCTTCCGGTCATAGCGCGCGCTACCTGCCAGCCATAGCGTGCGCAATGCCCGACAGTAGCGTGCGCTAACTGCCGATCGTCCCCGAGTCCAGTACTCCAGTAACCCCTCTGCCCAGCCCGATAGCGTACGCTGGACCAGCCGATAGCGTGCGCTACACCTGCCGGTTAGCGCGCACAGCCTTCCGGACGTAGCGTGCGCTACGCCGGTTCCTGCCGTGCCTGCCCGTCCAGTGCCGAGCACTTCCGATCGTGCCTGCCGCACCTGTCCGGCCAGTGCTCAGCCGTCATGATCCGACGACTCGATTTCCGAAAACGTACGGAACGAACACGACGAAAAGATCGAGGACAACATCATCGACCCGAAATGAAAACATAATGCAATAATTAATCATACGCGACCAAGAAAAGGGTCGAGACAACAAATACAGATACAGATACCCATAACTTTGGGTAAATTACAAAATG
>JAWKAU010000383.1:0-92000 GCA_033398695.1 Orobanche coerulescens | reverse complement strand
TCTTAGATACAATCGGTGCATCGCACGAGTTGAATAAACCAAAAACAACCCCGGAGCAACATACGGGTTAGTAAAGCCTCATTTCATATAACTAATTACATAAACTAAAATAAAAGGACAATAACAATAAAAAAAACATATAAATTTCTCTAAAAGGCATTTAAATTCTGTCATCTGTTCATTCAACCGTCTGCCCCAATATTATGAACAAAACACGTAGATATTCAACAAAGACCGTGCATCACACGAGTTGGATAATGCCTGGTACAATATGCATAGAGGCGTGTACACTCATTTATGAGATGTTTTGTTTCACATCTTTGTGATATATATAGATTCTCTTTCTTATATTCATTAATTCATCTTATTCTTGTTATAAGTTCATTTTAACTAACTCAGCTATATGAAGATTAATTAATTAAGATAAAAACAAATTTTAACGAAAAGAAAGTATTCATGAAAAAGGACTAAATATATGTTATAGTTTAAACCATTATATATTCTACTAGACATCATGTCCCGTGCGATGCACGGGCTTTGTTCACCGTAAAGAATCGTCGATTTTGTAAGGGTTATGCGTATTTAGTTGTTATGTTTAATTTCAATCAGGGGTACTCGACTGAATAAAGGAAATTTGTTTAAGTAAGTTTTTGTAAATAGAATTGTTTCAATAAAAATGCATCAAATACATGAGTGACTTTCATCACCATAACACAATACATGCTATTTCAAAAACAAAATTTATACTACACACAACTTAAGTCTTTTTCTTTTGTCTCTTACACCAAAATTGATGTACCAACTTCGAGTCTTGTCTTTCATTTGTAATTATTGCGTCGTTACATCTCCAAGTGAGTTTTGCTTGAATAACAAATTCTCCCAAATGCGTAATAATGAGGCGAGTTCCATTGCACAAACCTTGTGGTTAATATGTATTAGATGCATCAAGTCTTTAAAAACTTGATGATTGTAGATGCTCTAAGTAAGTATGTATGCTTAATATTTTAAGACATCCGTGAACGTCACAAATGATTTATAATATAGTAGAGGTTATCATAAATATTAAATACTTTTTTAAAAAATATAATTTGTGATTATAAATACTCACGTTTAATGATGAAACTCAATATTTATATATTAAAGGACACGGTACCGTGGCTTAAGCTAAATAGCCACCTCAGCATCTCACTTTTAACACTCACACACCAAGATACTTTCTTTTTCATGGCTTGAGCTATTTCCACCTTTTGGGTTCAAAGCGGTAGATGACAAATTGTGAATGTAAAATACGCGACAATTCTCTTTTGAAAATATGTCATTATTTAGACCTTTTTAAGAAGAAGAAGAAGAAGAAGAAAAAAGGTAATATCATAATATTAATACCTTTATTTATTGAGACTACTTACACAACTTTTGTCGAAATTCAACTCTCGAATTTGAATAGTTGAAAGGAGTATAACACAGATTAGTGACCTTATGAATTGATGATATTTGTACCAAAACTCAATGGCAAAATAACCGTGGTCTTAAAAATTCCTTAATCGACTTTACTACTCTTCCGCTTTATTTTTCATATCTTATAGTTTTAGAATAAGATGGAAAGTTCCATCAGTACGCAATGGCTCTTCTTATGTTGTTGTTCGGAGAGTCTTATTGTGTTTGTTTGTTACTATGTTTGTTTGTATAAGATAATTGACGTTAAACATATACAATCTTTCATCGTTCAATAAACCAAACATCTTTTTGTATCAAATATTTAAATATATTTTAGTTTAATTGTCCTTTTCAAGCTGAATTAGAATGACAATTTTTTCCAATACTAAAATGTGTATTTATATTTTCAGCTTTACCAAAGATAACAAACAAATAAGTAAATACATTGGTGCATTACGTGTAATATCCGCAATTTTTGATTTTCGATAAATTTCTTTTTTCGGCCGGAGTCCGTTTTGACGGCTCGCTCATGACCGTTTCGTCATTCTGAGAATGATTAATTCTACACTTTTTGTCATCCGAGTTCGTTTCGGTGTTGTTTTGTTGAGTTCCGTGCTTTTTAGCGACTTTTCCGCACTTGAGTTCGATTCTTGCGAATCTCGTCCGAAACTGCTGTTTCGAGTTTCCCGAAAGTCCGTTTAACTTTGTTAGACGTGTTGTGAACTTCGGTTTGGTTATTCGATCACGTATCGTGATTTCTGGGCGTTTTGGGCTATTTTGTAATTTCTTGAAAGTTACGGGTATCCGTATCTGTAATTGTTGTCTCGACCCGTTTCTTGGTCGCGTATGATTAATTATGGTATTACGTTTTCATTTCGAGTCGTTGATGTCGTCCGCGAACTTTTCGTCGTGTTCGTTAAAATGCGTTTTCGAAATCGGCGTCGGGTCGTGGCGAGTGGCTTGGCCGGACCGGTGCGGCATCGCGGAAGTCTTGGGCAGCCGGCAGGCACGCGAGGAACCGCGTAGCGCACGCTCTGGCCGGGGCCTTCTGCGCGCTTAGCTCAGCAGATGTAAGCGCCTGTGTCAGTCGGCCGTCTGCCATCGGGCACAGGCGGAGGGATTACGAGGTTCGGACTCGGTCGGGATCGCGGGTAGCGCACGATACGTCGGTCGTAGCGCACGCTAACCGGTGAGGTAGCGCACGCCGCCGAGCGACTAGCGTGCGTTACTCAGGTGAGTTTGTTAGTCCGGAGGCTCTTTGGACAGTCGGCTGGCGCGCAGCTTCCGTAACGCACGCTTCGAGAGTCGGGCGGGCCAGTCATGGTCGGCGGGGTGGTCGGTGGTGCCGGGTCATGCGGGCCATGGCCGAGAGTGCTCGGGCCGTCTGGCCGATAGCGCACGCTAGTCCGGGAAGGCTAGCGCCACGCTAGTTTCGGCCCAAGATATAAATGACAGACCAACGACTTTTCGGTCATTTTTCATTTCATTTCTCTTGATCATGGTGAGGTTTTGGAGGAGACGAAACCATATTGTTGGATAACAAATCCATGAAGTTTCTGAGTTTATATCACCGATCAATCATCCTATAACATCCTTCGATCCAGCGAATCAAGGTTAGATCTTTAGAACCCTACTTTTGGGTAGATTTGGGGGTTTTCGCGTTTTTGTCCGATTCGTTCCGTTTTGTCGATTAATTCATGATGAATATGATTAATCTTGTTGGTATTCTTAGTTTCCCTACGGATTCATGGTATATTTCGTGATTTTTACGGAATCGAGAGGGTTTGGTTGTGGTCCGCCCTCGTTGTTGTTTATATACGAATATACATGAATCGTAGGCGGGTTTTAGGGTGTATTCCAATTCCGTATTCATTTAGAAATGGTTGTGATTGTATTCTTCGAATCGTTAGGTTCGGTTTCATTGGTTCTTAGCGTTCGTCGGTGACTTTCCTTTCCGTTCGTTGCGTCGTCAATAATTCAAGGCAAGTATTTTTGGAAACCTTTATGCTTAACGTGGAATGGTAATGTATTTTGTGTGTGATTTGCTCACCTCGTGTTGGTCCGACGGGATCAAGGAGGAATCCAAAGGTTTTCGTCCCGGATTCATGAGTTTGTTTAGCTAGCCAGCGCGGGAGGGTCCTTAGAGGCCTCTTGCGGGAATCTATGATATTACTCTGTTCCCAAGGCGATGCATGTGCGTGTTTTTATTTTATAATATAGCCAGCGCGGGAGGGTCCTTAGAGGCCTCGTGCGGGAATCTATGATATTACTCTGTTCCCAAGGCAAATTGTTTGACTGTTTGTTTCCGGAAAAGACATGTCTGGTTTTGGTTTTCGAAATGATATTGGTGCATGTACTATGAAATGTGTAAGCGATTGGTTTGCCTTGAATACTTGTACTAGCGTAATTGCTAACCCCTTTGGGGACCCGTCGTCGGGGAAATTCTTGTTATGGATTTCAGATTATGTTCAATGCATTTGAGCGGGCACTGGGATGGTACGAGGATGTCGGCCAAGGTTGTTGACATGTGCAATTGAGTCTTGTTATTTCCTACTGTCTCTTTTGATGTGGATGTTTTCCAAATTGTAAACTTATAGATTGTACTCGCGAGTACTTAGGCTTTTCCTTTCGGATTGTGTTTGGACTTCGTTGGAGTTACTGTATTTGTCGGTTGATGTTTATTATGCCGGTTGTACCGGATGTGTTGTTTTATGTTCTTGTTGTTAACAATTGTTTCCTTGCTAACCGAGACGGTTAGTCGAGAGGTGTTTTCTTGTGTTAGCCTGGTGGATCCCATGTAGGGGTCCACGACGCTGTAATACACCTCGAATATCTTGGGGGTGTTACAGAAAATGGTATCAGAGCTCTAGGTTTATGGATACCTAGGCTTGTTGGTTATTTGGGTCTAGTTGTGTTTTGTTTTGCACATTATCACACCGCTGCCGGCATCTCAGTACATCCAGTGCTCGTAAGTTTTCCTTACTCGATTCTCTTGTTTTCTCGTATTGAAATTCCACTTCTTGAACTGTGATTGCCTCTCTCGTACTTATCGTCGAGTTGTTTTTCGATCCATCCGGTTCGTGTACTTTTGATTCTAGTATTGCGCAGTCCTTTGTCTCTCTGGAGTATGTGTGCCGTTCTGGGCTTGACCGTTTGTCGTTTTGCGAGCCTTCCATCGCTAAACTTCCTAGCATTGGTGGGATCGTTGGTGCTCGAAAGATCCGAGTTTTGCTCCGTGGTATATTGTGAGAGGGCTTGACTCTCTAGTCTTTTGTTGCATGATGGAATCTGTGTTTGGTAATTGCGGTATACTAAATGTATGTTGAGCCGAATGTACTGATGGGTTGGACACCGAAGGGTGCAGTATGATGTAGAAGTTTTGAACATTGATATGTTCCGGTATAGGTATTGATGGCAGAGTTTGTTGAGAAACTCACATAGCTGGTTTCGACATACGTCCAAATCGGTGATCTTTGATTACACTGTCAAACTTGAAGAGATAGTTTGACATATGCTTGGAATTAGTATTCCCGAGTTGCGCTTGTTGAACTGGTGATTTTTGGATGCCGTATATGCGTGTGTTCGGGAATTGTTGGTACTTGGCTAATTATTGTTATTTACAACCAATGTGTTTCTATTAATAATAATACATGCGGCGTGCATGCTTGAAAATCTCTGAGACTTGATCGTATTGTGGATTTTTGAAAAGTGACATGAATTTGGGCGAGCCAGCCTTGTATTTTCAAATAAAACCTTGTGTCGTATTTAAAGGTCGTGTTTAAAAGTGTTTAGGACATTTTATAAAATGCTACCGCTGTTAAGCTCTTGTCGTGTTTGAAAGGGTCTTGAAAACGATTTTTAACTTATCGGTTTTATTTTCGAATAACTAGAGTATACGATTTTAAAAATCAGATTAGCTTGGGGAAACCTAGGCTGTCGAGTCAAGTTGTGTTTGTTGAGTTTTGTCTCGTCGGATTTTGTCTGACTTAGTCGCCTCGCGACGCGTCGTTTGAGATCATTGGTCGTGATTAGTATCGAGGGACGGTCGTCACTTACGTGCGACCTATGGATGTAAAACTCCCTTCCTTGTGTTGTGCCTCGTGTGACACGAGTTATTTGTATGATTAGTCGATTGAATGATGGAATCCTTCTGTGGATTTTGATTTCACGATATGTGTTTATTAGACTCTCGTATTTGGTTTATACGAGGAGTGTTGTCACTGCTGATGTATTTTCGTACCGTATTTTATCCGCTGCGTGAGTTCTTTCAAACGACTTTCGGTATTTTGCAAACTGAGTTTTATTTCGTAAAATCGATTCCTTGAATCAAGTTTTGGCATTTTGGCCTTGAATATTTCATGATGGTTTGACAAATGATTTTGTGAGCTTTGGAAAATATTACCGTCACTGGTCTTTTTAGCATTTTCGAAATGAAATGGGAAATTGTGCTTAGCCTGGTAAACCCGTGTGAGAAAGGTTTACGGCATGTAATTTTTCTGATATGTTCTGTTGTTGTCTCTGTGGGTCATTAGCGCACGCTACGCTTTGCGGCTAGCGCGCGCAAGAGTGCGTCGGTAGCACGCTAAGGGGAGGATAGCGCACGCTACCTGGTAGTTCATGGCAGTCCAGGAGCTACTGGACTGGGTCTGAAGTTCTCGTTAGCGCACGCTAACACTTGGGGTTAGCGCACGCTAACAGTGTATTTTTGGTCAGGAGTTTTGTTTGGTGCCGTGATAGCGCACACTAACCTTAATGATTAGCGCACACTAATTGTGTCCAGTATAAATACTGGACACCAGTCTAGAAGTTGCATTTTTCTTCATTTCTTCTTCTTCCTCTATGAGTTTGAGACGTAGCGACTCGGTTTCGCATCTGGGCTGATTTTTCTTCCATCCAAAGGTGTTTTGGAGTATCCTAGATGATTTTTAACATCATCTAATCCTTTGTTCTTCGCCGAATCTAGGTATTTTCTTGAATCCCTAGAGTGGACTTTTTGGAGTTTTGTTCTTGATATCGTTTTCCATCCAGTTTTGATAAACCGCTTGTTGTTTTAACGCTGTTGTTAAACATATCCTAAGGATTTTATATCAATGTCATGATTTTGAGCGGTTTGATGCGTGTGATATGATGTGTTTAAGTGAATGTTGATACGTGCGAATTTTAGGCATTTTGGCCTATTGTACTTCTGAAAAACCTTGGGTATCTTAAAAAAATAAAGACGTACTTTTAAAATGAATTATTTTCTCACAGTGTTCTCAAGATGCCTACTAGCGCCACGCTATGTTTCAAGATTATTTTACTTTGAGGATCAAAATATTTTGAAATATTTCTAATGATTTAGAAATGCATTCGCTTAGACCCGAAGGTCGAATATAGCTGAAAAGTTTTAATTTAACGAAAGGTGTCTTCATTTTTTTATCAAAAAAAGATGATTTTTTTTTAAAGTCTCGATGACGATGTTTGTACTACTTTTTGATATATGATACTCAAGATTAATTGGTGCTTGCAAGTTATTTTCAAAAGATGGTTTTCGTTTTCAAAACCTATCATTCCTATTTGTGGTCCGGGAATATATGTGTGATGTTCGTGCTCTCGTTAGGGTGTTAACCCCCGAGTTGTTGTTGAATTGGCGGTGTGAGCGTTGAGTAGTTTGCCACACAGTTGTCGTGGTAGCCTCTGTGAGGGGTGCGATATTGGTATTGGATGTTGTCGCCTCGTAGCGGTTTATGCGTTATCGCATATATGCGAGCTGTTAGAGCTCGGGTTGGTATGATTGTGTGCATCGGTGATTGTTCCGCGTTGTGTCGATTGCTTGTTATATTGTTACCTTGGTTCCGTTGTTGTGAGTTTCGGGGGCGAGGTCAAAGGTAATACCCGTACTATTTTGACTTCTATATCTTCTCTTTCTCCAGTCTATCGATTCGCTCGTGTTCATTGATACCTTCTGAACTTGTTCTGTACCTTGGTTTCATCGTTCGAACGAGCTGTAATCTGGTTTTGAGTCGATCTGGTTATCGCTGTGACTTTTCCGAATTCGGTTCGACTATTGTGAACCTTGTTCGGAAGTAACATCTTTTGGTTCTAATAGTTCTTTTATTCAAGTGGATCGGATTTTGAACTTCTGTATTTTTGGCTCTATCAACTCGTTTATGCTCGTTAACATTTATGAACTTTCCCTATCCCTTGCTTTTGTTGATCGAACGAGGGTGGTATTGTTTCGGAATAACTCGTTTGTCGTTGTGGCTTTTCAATCGCTATTACCTTTCCTGTGGATCTTATGGGAATGCACGTCTTGCTGTTCTCACCAGGTCATCCTGGGAGTTGTTGTTTGAATTTTATTATCCTACGTGTTTCGGACATGATTGTTCGATTTTTGTTGTCTCAATCGTTTGTTTGTTCGGTTTTTGTTCTCGTTTCGTGATTGTTGAGCGTTCAGGCTCCTTCGTAATTCCCTTAAGTTCGGGAAATTAATCTCGTTTTCGATCTTCCAATCCTTGGGCGGTGGAATTCCGTATTTGTTCAGCGTTGACTCGCGTTTTGGTTGATGAACCGTTGGGTTGGTCAATCGTATTGATTTTCGTTCGTTGAGTTTTGTGATTGTTCGGATAATCGACTCGATTGTATTGTCTATTTGATGACACTTGTCACTCGTTGATTTTATTATGTCTCTACCGGTGACGTTGTGTTAGTCGCCCTAGAGCGTATTTTCACGCCGTATGTCTCTTTGCGTTTCTTGCAGCGTTTCGCCATCGGGCGCGAGTCTTCGGTTTTTGTGTATCTCGTCGAGTTTTCCTGGCAGGGGATATTGTTTCTCCCTACTTATTTTAAGTTTCGGGACGAAACTTCTTTTAAGGAGGGTAGAATGTAATATCCGCAATTTTCGATTTTCGGTAAATTTCTTTTTTCGGCCGGAGTCCGTTTTGACGGCTCGCTCATGACCGTTTCGTCATTCTGAGAATGATTAATTCTACACTTTTTGTCATCCGAGTTCGTTTCGGTGTTGTTTTGTTGAGTTCCGTGCTTTTTAGCGACTTTTCCGCACTTGAGTTCGATTCTTGCGAATCTCGTCCGAAACTGCTGTTTCGAGTTTCCCGCAAGTCCGTTTAACTTTGTTAGACGTGTTGTGAACTTCGGTTTGGTTATTCGATCACGTATCGTGATTTAGCATTTTGGGCCATTTTGTAATTTCTTGAAAGTTACGGGTATCCGTATTCTGTAATTGTTGTCTCGACCCGTTTCTTGGTCGCGTATGATTAATTATGGTATTACGTTTTCATTTCGAGTCGTTGATGTCGTCCGCGAACTTTTCGTCGTGTTCGCCCGCGTGCGTTTTCGAAATCGAGGCGTCGGTCGTGGCGGCCGAGCAATGGCCGGACCGGTGGCAATCGGAAGTCTTTGGCACCGCCGAGCAGCACGGCAGAACCGCGTAGCGCACGCCACGGCCGGACGCCGCAGACGCTTAGCTCAGCAGTGTAAGCGCGCTGCCGAGTCACCGGCCAGACGCCATCGGGCCCGGGCAGGGATTACGAGGTTCTCGACTCGGCCAGATCGGCAGTAGCGCACGCCATCGCCGGTCGTAGCGCACGCTAACCGGGCAGGGTAGCGCCGCCGTCGTCCGACTAGCGTCGTTACACAGGTGAGTTTGTTAGTCCGAGGCTACCGACAGCCGGCTAGCGCGCAGCTTCCGGCCGTAGCGCACGCTAGCGGGAGTCGGGCGATCATGGTCGGCGGAATTGGTCGGTGGTGCCGGGTCATGCGGGCCATGGCCGAGAGTGCTCGGCCGACATCGGCCGATAGAGCACGCTAGTCCGGGAAGGCTAGCGCACGCTAGTTCCGACTCAAGATATAAATGATGCAGCGACTTTTTCATCATTTTTCATTTCATTTCTCTTGGTCCATGGTGAGGTTTTGGAGGAGACGAAACCATCTTTGTTGGACAACAAATCCATGAAGTTTCTGAGTTTATATCACCGATCAATCATCCTATAACATCCTTCGATCCAAATAATCAAGGTTAGATCTTTAGAACCCTACTTTTGGGTAGATTTGGGGGTTTTTGCGTTTTTGTCCGATTCGTTCCGTTTTGTCGATTAATTCATGATGAATATAATTAATCTTGTTGGTATTCTTAGTTTCCCTACGGATTCATGGTATATTTCGTGATTTTTACAGAATCGAGAGGGTTTGGTTGTGGTCCGCCCTCGTTGTTGTTTATATACGAATATACATGAATCGTAGGCGGGTTTTCGGGTGTATTCCAATTCCGTATTCATTTAGAAATGGTTGTGATTGTATTCTTCGAATCGTTAGGTTCGGTTTCATTGGTTCCTAGCGTTCGTCGGTGACTTTCTTTTCCGTTCGTTGCGTCGTCAATAATTCAAGGCAAGTATTTTTGGAAACCTTTATGCTTAACGTGGAATGGTAATGTATTTTGTGTGTGATTTGCTCACCTCGTGTTGGTCCGACGGGATCAAGGAGGGAATCCAAAGGTTTTCGTCCCGTATTCATGAGTTTGTTTAGCTAGCCAGCGCGGGAGGGTCCTGTAATACCCGTAATTTCGATTTCCGGTAATTTCTTTTTTTCAGAGAAAGTCCGTTTTGACGACTCTCTCATGACCGTTTCGTCATTTCGAGAATGATTAATTCTGCACTTTTTGTCATCCGAGTTCGTTTCGGTATCGTTTTGCTGAGTTCCGAGCTTTTTAGACCCTTTTCCGCACTTGAGTTCGATTCTTGCGAATCTCGTCCGAAACTGTTGTTTCGAGTTTCTCGTAAGTTCATTTAATGTTATTATTCTTGTTGCAAGCTTTGGTTTGGTGTTTCGATCGCGTATCGTGATTTTCGGACGTTTTGGGCCATTTTCGTAATTTCCCAAAGTTTTGGGTAATTACTTCCGTTGTCGGATTCCGAGCCTTCGGTTGGTCGGAATTGTGTGTTCTCTTAGCTCTTAGATTCGCCTTTGCGAGTACGTTGTAATCGTATCATCGATTCGTATTCAGGTTCGGGTTTCGGGGTCGTCGGGTGTCGGAGTTGGCCCGGCCGACATGGCCGGCAATCCCGGGCAGCGGCTCGCCGAGTCACGGCCGAGTGCTCGCAGCCTTCCGGCCGAGCAGCCGTACTGCAGGCCGCGGCACATGCCGGGCAGGCCGCGACACACTCTGTGGCATTTTTGGCCAAACTGATCAGACGGTGCCGCGGCACACGCCGGCCGAGCCATGCACACCGCCGACCACTGGGAGCCATTTTTGGGCTGTGCGCGCACACTCCCATTGGCCGCGGCACTGTGGCACTTTATTTAAGGCCCAACAGTCGTTTTTTCGCCATTTTTTCTCCTGCTTCTACTTCTCTTCCGCGGCTGGGGTTGTTCCTATCATGGAGAGATGTTGTTTGTCAACAAATCCATGAAGTTTTGGAGTTCATATCATCAATCATCCATCCTATAACATCCTTTGATCGAGCGAATCAGGTCAGATTTTCTAGAAATCTAATTTTGGGGTTTTGGGTATTTTGTTCGATTTCGTCCGTTTAATCCGTTTTATCTCAGAATATTGATGGATTGATGATTGTTAAGCTATGTTATCTCTAATTCCTTGTTATTCCACGGTTGGATTGCCACGGATTTGTCGTTTTATTGAGTATTTTATCGACGCCTTGAAGGTGTTCGATAAAATGTCACAGAGAGAATTCGAGCGTTCTACGATTATTCTTCCTCGTATGATCGATGATTTATTGATTATATGTTGTTAGGGTCGAATTCTTGTGAAGAACTCGAGTCGGAACCCTTCCGTTCGTTGTCTCCTTCGGGGTCCGAGCTTCCCGGTCGAACGGTGTTCTTCGGAACGTTTGGTAGCGGTTATTAAGGCAAGTATCTTATTATACGACTTGTATCTTGTGACTAGTAATTACGTATGATATGTATGACGATTTTGCTTGCCTCCGTAAATATGTTCCGTTCGAGTTGGTTGTGTTTTTCGAAATTTGAAGGCTTTGTGATAATAGTGATATATTGGTATCCGTGTTAGGCGTCGTGCCATTTGTGCAGGATTGCGATGTACATATGAGATGGTTGTACACGTGGTTGTTCAATGTATTGTGTACCGAATGTGTGTTATGTTGGTTAAGAGTCGTTGTGATGATCATGATATTTGTGTTGTTTTGGTTTACATACTTGATTGAACATTTCAGTGTAATGTGGAATGGCTTGACATTTAATGATTATGAATTGTGTCGTGTCGATGTGTGTGTGTTCCGGTAGGGTCCGACGAGGCCTGCGGAGTTCGGTACATGATGTGTACGAACAAAGTGTGTGATCCGGTAGGGTCCGACGAGGCCTCTGGAGTCCGGTACATGACGTGTACGGACTAGGTGGGTGATCCGGGTAGGGTCCGACGAGGCCTGCGGAGTTCGGTACATGATGTGTACGAATGATGTTGTGGCCGGGTAGGGTCCGTTGAGGCCTCCGGAGTTCGGTACATGATGTGTACGAACAGTGTGTGTGGCCGGGTAGGGTCCGTTGAGGCCTCCGGAGTTCGGTACATGATGTGTACGAACAATGTGTGTGGTCCGGGTAAGGTCCGTCGAGGCCTCCGGAGTTCGGTACATGATGTGTACGAACAATGATCGTGTAGCAGTGATTGTTCGGGTAACATTTTAAATATGGATCTCGGACTCATAATGATATATTATTTAGTATGCTTTGAAACGAGAATCGGGCTAAGGCCCTATTGTTTACGAAAAGGGTTTTGTAAATTGGGACTCGAGATCCAAAAAAATTTCTGCTTTAAAAATCCCCGAGATGATGTGTTCCTTTTCAAATATCTCTTACTTGAGTTCAAAATTCTAAAACTTCTCGGGAACATTTTGATAATTGATTTCCGTATTAAATTCGTAGTTGCTATTTGCTTGTTACATTTCGTATGGTTTGATACTTGCACTAGTAAAACAGTGGAGTTTTACTAACCCCAGTATTCGGGGTGGATGTCTATTTTGCGTCCAGTACATGCGAGTTCGGGGAGCAATCACGGGATTGGCACAAGGGGATGACGAGCTGCGATACTAATCAAGAGTTGAGAGTTGGTAGAGTTTATTTGTATTGTTAGAGTTGATTCAGTCTTCCATTGTATTGTATTTCGAACCCTGTGTGGGTAATGTTGTTAGTCAGTCCTGTTGATAGAGTTGTGTGACCTCATCGGTCTGTGTGTTTATGTGTAAGTGACCTTAGCAGTCGTATTATTATATTGTTTGACCACTGGCCGGGCAAGCATTTGGTTGTTTATGGACGTTAGCTTTGGTAGATCCTTGCGGAAAGGGTTTACGGCGTGTAATATTCCCATACGGTTTTGGGGGTGTTACATTTATGGTATCAGAGCTTAGGTTGCAGAAACCTAGGCTGTCGGGTCGAGTCGAGTCGTGGTTTGTCGAGTAATGTGTGGTCTTGTCGTTCGAGTCGTCAGGTGACAAGTTGAGTTGTGCGTAATCACAACGTGTCGGATATGTTGTCAGACGAGATTAGTATCGTGGGCGACCGTCACCTCCGTGCAACCTGTTGATGTAAGTCTCCTCTTTTATGCATAATAATTGTGTTCATGATTTCATTTATGTGTGATATTTGTGGTGCATAATTTTATTTACACGGTATTGTGTAATGAAGTTGTATTCGATACTTGGATGCGATGTACGTGTATAGAACTGGATGTATTGATGTTTGGCCCTTGAGCCACCACGTGGTTGGTATGGTGTGAAAGTTGTGAACCTTGATGGGTTTTACGGTAGAGTTTGTGAGAAACTCCGATGAATGATTTTGCTGTGTGTTTAAACTTGATGCCATGAGATGTATGTGATTAAATTGGCGACCCTGTTTGCCATTTGGGCATGTGGTTTTAATATCGACTATTTTGGATTGTTGTAATTATACCCGCTACGGGTAGCTTTGAAAACGTTTTTCCTTAAAGACTACTGATTTGAGCATTTTTGTGGAAATCAAAATTTTTGGAAAAATCTTGTTTTGGAAAACGGCCCTAATTTTCGAATTTAAATGTTATGTGTTTGTGTGTTGGGGGCTATGTGACAATTCCGATCCTGCAGACTAGATGTTATGGTGTAATACCGGTTGTAATTCATCATTATCATTCAAGAATTCATTCGGTGATTGTCACTCGGTGGATTTTCACTCATTTATAATCATTCATCAATCATATTCTTTCACCGTGTTCACCATTCGGAAAAACTTGAGTGGTGTATCGTTATTGTTCATTGTTTCAACTTTCCTCATATGAGTTCGACTTTGTTAGATCACCATTAATTTTTGGTAATTCCAAAAATTCTAAATCTTTGCAATATTATAGAGCATCGAGTTAGCTTTCCTATGGTTCAAACGGTGAGTCAATCGAGTCCTGACGAGAAAGTTATGGTCGTTTTAGCTCACCCGCTCATTTTTTCAATTTTGGCGATCATCACAGCGACTCGGCCGTGTCGTCCGACACGCCCGTGCCGACTCGTCCGGATAATGCCGCAGCGGTTCGCCTCTGGACCCGACCGCCGCTCGCACGGCCGAGTCGCACCTTCCGGATAGGCCGTAACTGTCGCCGGAGGCCCGACCGTGCCGGACACGGTCGAGTCAATGCCGAGCGCCGCGACGGGTCACCGCTTGTGAGGCCTCGCGCCGCGACCGTGTCATGCCGGACACGGCCGAGTCCTGGCCCAGATGCGCGCCGCGACCGTGTCATGCCGGACACGGTCGAGTCCGCCGCCGAGTCAACCCCTATAAATTCATTTTTGAGCATTTTGAGCTCATTTATTCCATTTTTCCATCTTCTTCACCTGCAACCGAGAGAGAATATCTTGAGGGAGAGATTTCTTCATCAATTATCATTTGAGTGTGTATTTTTCATCACCTTCAATCATCTGGGAAGCTTGGATAGTCGTTTTTACACGTTTTCATCGGATCAAAGTACTTGGATCATCAAGAGGTAATTCCTTCAACACTTTGGACTTCGATTTTGTGTTGAGATATGATGTTTTGGACGTTATAATCATGTTATATGAAGGGATATGTATATGATTATGAGTTTGTATAAGGATTCATTGGATTATTGAGGAATTATTCGAGAACACCTTGAAAATCGAGTTGGAATTGGGGATTTTCGACTAATTGTTGTTATAATCACGTTTTGGATATTCATAACGGATTATTGATCGTTTTGGAGATGTTTTGTTGGTTTGAAACACTTCTTGGGGATTTGATATTGGTATATTAAGGTTTGATTGTAAACAATCGGAGTTTGGATACAACGTGTTTGATTTAATGCCTCTATGGACTTAGTTTAATCGTATCGACGTTTCGAGTTCGTTATATTCGTGTTTGATTCATATATTAAGCGAATTGTTGGTGCTTGTGTAATTCAAGGTTGTTCGAGTGGCCGGTATTCCCTATTAAGGACGTTGTTCGTGGAAGGACTTCCTCGCCTTCGGTTTGAGGCAAGTTTTATACTTGTACTAGTCATTGAGCTAATGTCATCATGTATGTGTATAGATGTGTTGTATCATTCCGAGACTTAGTCTCTTCATGAATTCATTGATATCAAGAGATCGTTCGATACGATACCTTCCGGCAATTTTGCCAAACGTCATTGTTGTTCGTTAACGGCCGATTCATGGCATTGTAATACTCATTATTAATGTCATTGTCGATAGCCGGTTCATGATATCGATGTATCGATTGTTGTTCATATAGATGTCAATCTAAAACATCGTTGAAATCATTGTTATTCTGTTGGAGTTGTCATTAAAAGCGTATTGGCGATTAAAGGCATTAGCGTATTCATTTCTCATCTTCGACGTCAGAATCGATTAAAGGTGCCGAGGTATCCTTCATATCATTGTTATCGATTGGCGTTCTCGTGCAAATCGAAATGTTCAATCATTCATTATATCATTATTATCAATTGACCTTTCTAAGGCAAATCGAGATATTCAATCATTCATCATATTACTCTTATCGATTTGCCGTTCTAAGGTAATCGAAACACTCAATCATTCATGGAATCATCCGCTGCATCATTGTTATCGTGTTGGCCGACTCAAGGTAGCACACTATCATTCTCACGAATTCGGTAATCTACGAATCGTTGTCATTTGTGATTTATTATATTTTTGGAGGCTAGTCTCGGCTAGTGCTTATTATGGGTAAGCTTGGGGCTTGAACCTTCGCGGTTGGCTTCCCAACACCTACAACTCAGTAGGTCACGGTCGTGTTTATGATCTTATGGGTAAGCTTGGGGCTTGAACCTTCGCGGTTGGCTTCCCAACACCTACAACTCAGTAGGTCACGGTCGTGTTTATGATCTTATGGGTAAGCTTGGGGCTTGAACCTTCGCGGTTGGCTTCCCAACACCTACAACTTAGTAGGTCACGGTCGCGTTTATGACCTTATGGGTAAGTTTGGGGCTTGAACCTCCGCGGTTGGCTTCCCAACACCTACAACTCAGTAGGTCACGGTCGTGGTTATGACCTTATTAGCCCTCATTAATTATAGCTTCGGGCTATTAGGTTTCATGTGAATGTGATATTTGACTTGGCTTTGAGTGGCTTTCGTGCCTTTGTGATTGTCTTGATAATTTCATTGGGGCCTTCGGGCATTGTGATTCATGTTTAATTCAGTTCTTGATGGATTCATGTTGTGTAATTCATTGCGATATTCTCGGGATTTTGATTCGCCGTTGGGCATTTATGTTCTAACCTTGTCAATGTGTATTAATAGTATGCCGTGGGCATAGTATTTCACGAATGCTCGGTTCTTACATTGGTTTGTGAGCATCTCGTACTATTATTATCATTGTACCGTTTCATTACGCCTTTGGATGCATATCATGTTATACATGTATTTGATGTTCATTATCTGGATGATCGACTTTGGGGCGAACATGTTTTCATGTTTTAGGTGCTTGCGAGGAGAGAGTTGAGACACGGGGGCATGACGTTGGCGGCGAGGCATTCGAGCGATACTAGTCCGAGTTGTTCATTGTTGGTCACGGTTGGAGTGTACTCGGTCTTGTCGATTGTTGTCGTGTTGTATTACCCCAATGATGTTCGTGGATCTTTGTTGTATTTCATTTTGGCCATGTAGGCCACTTTTGTCGTTGAAATTCCTTATCGGAATATTGTGTCGGATATCATGGTAGGGACTATGATTTTCCCTTGTTGTTTAATTTAATGTATTATAGTCATGTTTGCCTGGTGGATCTCCTGGTGTGGGGTCCACGGCACTGTAATAACCCAATAGGATTTGGGGGTGTTACAGAAATGGTATCAGAGCTTTGGGTTGTGTAATACCCTGAGATGTGAGTTATGTGGTCCTACCGTCGCGGTAGTAGTGGGATTGTCAGGTTATGACAATCTAGTCAGTCAGGTTTTGTGAGTCGTAATATTAGTGCGACTGCACGAGTCATTCATTCATCGAGTCGTCGTCAGTGAAGACTAGTATCGCGAGACCTCGAAGCTTCGTATGACCTGTGTAAGGACTCGATTCTCTTTATGTTCATACATTCATCATGTCATTAATTGTTCGTGCCTTGTTGAAACCTATATGTGATATTAGTGTTATGATTGATTCATGACTAATTGTTTTGGGACACGTGTGGCTTATGTAAGCATTAAGGATCAACTCATTCATCGGTTAATAATCCTCAATCGTCATGCTGATCTTGTCGATTATGTTAATTCATTCATTACTTAGTCAATATCATTACTCAGTCAATTCATCACTCAGATAATTCATTCATTACTCAGTCAATATCATTACTCATCGATTCATCACTCGATAATTCATTCATTACTCAATCGATATCATTACTCACTAATTCATCACTCGATTAATTCATTCATCATTCATCGATATCAATTACTCGATTGCTTCGTTCATCACTCAATTAACCTCACCGCTCACCTAATTCATTCATCACTCAATTAATCTCATCGTTTAGCTAATTCACTCGCCGTCACCAATCTCATTGCTCGGTTAATTCATTCCTCATTCAATCAATCTCATTGTTCGATTTACTTCATTAATCATTCAGCCCATCTCACGGTTCGATTGTTGATCTTGAGGATCGAATTTTCAACCTTGTTAACTTGTTCAAGGTAATCATTTCAGAATTTCATCGTGCAATCATGTTACCTCATATAATGTTTCATACGGTCTTATCATACTCTGACATAATGTCGATGATCATTTCATTAAATCATTAATGCATTCATTGTGTTAGAGCGTGTATGCTCATTATTGTCACTCTGTAACGTAATCATAATGCGATATTCATGCGGAATCTAAAATCATCATGTGACTTTCCTACTTCAGTATGGATAGAGCTGTCAGAGGACGCAGGGGAAGAGGCCGCGGTGCGGGCCGGAACCCGGGATCTCGTGTGCATGCCCACACGAACGCGAGGGATATCATTAATTCATCAAATAGCGAGGCTACTCATTCATCAGCGGATAACCATTCACTGTCAGGGAGTCGTACCCGAGAGGCATCTCACTCGGAAGGTGTCCGCGTTTATCCATTCATATATATGCAGGAATGATGGCTCAGATGACTCAGATGACGCGGATAGTGGAGACCATGCAGACCTCGATGGTTCGTGGTCCACCGCAACAGGGATGCCAGGTGCCATTTCATGGACAGACTGGAGGAGTGAATCAGATTGTTAGCGATATCTCTCGTCAGATGCCGCCTACTTTTGAGGGTTCGTCGGAACCAGCTGATATTGTTCATTGGCTCGAGCATTTTGATAAACTCTTCGACATGGTTCAGTGTCCGGAGGAGAGTAAAGTGGCGGTAGCGGCTTACTACTTGAGTAAGGGTGCTTATTCTTGGTGGCTTTCTGTGAAACCCACCGATCGCGATTGTGGTTGGAGTGAGTTCAAGACCCTCATGTTAGAGAGATATTATCCGGATCCACTTCGTGAAGCCAAGTTGTCAGAGGTTTTGAACCCCGAACCCATCGAGGACGAGGGTGTTATTGCCATTGCTGAGAAGTTTCAGGGACTACTTCAGTTTGCTTCGTCAGTTATCCGTACTGAGGCGGATAAGATCAAATATTTTAGCAAGAGGCTAAATCTGATTGAGGATGCAGCTGTTCAATCACAATTGTAATTCACTTAGTGAGTTCATTGGGAAGGCTCTTGGAGCAGAGCTTTTGATCAAGGAGCTTACTCAGAAGCATCCTTCAGTTTCTTCGGGTGAGAGGACTAGAATGCCGGCTCGTTCGAGGGACATCGACCCCGTCATCCAAGAAGTCATTTTCTAGTCGTCTTCGTGCGGAGGGAGCGTCCTCTTCTAAGGCCACGAGTTCGATCGTTGTTTGCTTTAATCGTGATGTAATAGGACATCGCAAAGACCCGTGTTCAATGCAGCCGTTATTTGTTTTCGGTGTGGCGGCGGGGACACCTTCGTAAATACCGCAGAGTTCTAGTGCCGGTAGATCTCGAGAGAGCTCAAGGGCCTCGAGGGACCTTGTTACTCCAGCTCGTGCTTCATTCAAGGGGTCCTATCAGGCTTCGAGAGCCCGAGGTAAGGACATTCATCTCCGATTTCGAGCAAGTTAATTCTTGTTCGGTAATAGGATAATCATTCATTTCATTGTCGTTCATTCATTCACTTAAGTCATTCATCATATATCAATCATGTTGAGACTTGTCATCATGAAATTAATCATTAATTCACGAGGAACAACGGTTCCAATTATTTCACTTGAGCTATCACTCATGACGTTATTAATTCACCGTGGTGAGCCATTCTTAATCCTGGTCGGATTTATAGTCAATTATCATACATCATTCATTTTAGTCACTTTCATTCTCGTGACCTTCTGAGATCATAGTTAGCGGCGAGTTCATCGTCGGATATACCTCTAATCGTTGAGGTACCAAGTCGAGGTATTTTCCGTTTTGGAAGACGGGGGAAATTGAGTCCGAGATTCATTGGACCGTTTGAAAATTTGGATCGAGTAGGCGAGTTAGCTTATCGATTGGCTTTGCCTCCGGCATTGAGCCGAATTCATAATGTGCTTCACGTCTCTCAGTTGCGGAAGTATGTTGCCGACCCGAGTCACATACTTCGCCGACAAAATCGAAATCGCGGATGATCATTCGTACGAGAAGCGTCCGGTACGAGTGTTGGAGCGGCGAATCAAACAGTGGAGAAATAAGTCGATTCCTTTGGTCAAGATTCAGTGGTCTAGACACGGAGTCGAAAAGGCTACTTGGGAACCGAGGATAGTATGCGAGAGAGTTATCCCGAGTTGTTTGACCCTTAGTTTCGGGACGAAACTCTTTTAAGGGGTGTATGTAATACCCGGTTGTAATTCATCATTATCATTCAGTAAATTCATTCGGTGATTGTCACTCAGTGGATTTTCACTCATTTATAATCATTCATCAATCATATTCTTTCACCGTGTTCACCATTCGGAAAAACTTCGAGTGGTGTATCGTTATTGTTCATTGTTTCAACTTTCCTCATATGAGTTCGACTTTGTTAGATCACCATTAATTTTTGGTAATTCCAAAAATTCTAAATCTTTGCAATATTATAGAGCATCGAGTTAGCTTTCCTATGGTTCAAACGGTGAGTCAATCGGAGTTCGGACGAGAAAGTTATGGTCGTTTTAGCTCACCCGCTCATTTTTTCAATTTTGGCGATCACGCCGAACGACTCGCCGTGTCGTCCGACACGCCCGTGCCGTATTTCGTCGGATAATGCCGCAGTGTCTGCCTCGACCCGACCGTGTCGCCCAGCACGGCCGAAGTCGCACCTTCCGGATAGGCCGTAACTGTCGCCGGAGGCCCGACTGGTGTGCCGGACACGGCCGAGTCAATGCCGAGCGCCGCGGACGGGTCACTGTCGGTAGGCCCTTCGCGCCGCGACCGTGTCATGCCGGACACGGTCGAGTCCTCGCTGCCAGATGCGCGCGACCGTGTCATGCCGGACACGGTCGAGTCCGGCCGCGAGTCAACCCCTATAAATTCATTTTTGAGCATTTTGAGCTCATTTATTCCATTTATTCCATCTTCTTCACCTGCAACCGAGAGAGAATATCTTGAGGGAGAGATTTCTTCATCAATTATCATTTGAGTGTGTATTTTTCATCACCTTCAATCATCTGGGAAGCTTGGATAGTCGTTTTTACACGTTTTCATCGGATCAAAGTACTTGGATCATCAAGAGGTAATTCCTTCAACACTTTGGACTTCGATTTTGTATTGAGATATGATGTTTTGGACGTTATAATCATGTTATATGAAGGGATATGTATATGATTATGAGTTTGTATAAGGATTCATTGGATTATTGAGGAATTATTCGAGAACACCTTGAAAATCGAGTTGGAATTGGGGATTTTCGACTAATTGTTGTTATAATCACGTTTTTGGATATTCATAACGGATTATTGATCGTTTTGTAGATTTTTTGTTTGTTTGAAACACTTCTTGGTGGATTTGATATTGGTATATTAAGGTTTGATTGTAAACAATCGGAGTTTGGATACAACGTGTTTGATTTAATGCCTCTATGGACTTAGTTTAATCGTATCGACGTTTCGAGTTCGTTATATTCGTGTTTGATTCATATATTAAGCGAATTGTTGGTGCTTGTGTAATTCAAGGTTGTTCGAGTGGCGGTATTCCCTATTAAGGACGTTGTTCGTGGAAGGACTTCCTCGCCTTCGGTTTGAGGCAAGTTTTATACTTGTACTAGTCATTGAGCTAATGTCATCATGTATGTGTATAGATGTGTTGTATCATTCCGAGACTTAGTCTCTTCATGAATTCATTGATATCAAGAGATCGTTCGATACGATACCTTCCGGCAATTTTGCCAAACGTCATTGTTGTTCGTTAACGGCCGATTCATGGCATTGTAATACTCATTATTAATGTCATTGTCGATAGCCGGTTCGCGGTATCGATGTATCGATTGTTGTTCATATAGATGTCAATCTAAAACATCGTTGAAATCATTGTTATTCCTGTTGGAGTTGTCATTAAAACTGTATTGGCGATTAAAGGCATTAGCGTATTCATTTCTCATCTTCGACGTCGGTAACCGATTAAAGGTGCCGAGGTATCCTTCATATCATTGTTATCGATTGGCGTTCTCGTGCAAATCGAAATGTTCAATCATTCATTATATCATTATTATCAATTGACCTTTCTAAGGCAAATCGAGATATTCAATCATTCATCATATTACTCTTATCGATTTGCCGTTCTAAGGTAATCGAAACACTCAATCATTCATGGAATCATCCATTTGCATCATTGTTATCGTGTTGGCCGACTCAAGGTAGCACACTATCATTCTCACGAATTCGGTAATCTACGAATCGTTGTCATTTGTGATTTATTATATTTTTGGAGGCTAGTCTCGGCTAGTGCTTATTATGGGTAAGCTTGGGGCTTGAACCTTCGCGGTTGGCTTCCCAACACCTACAACTCAGTAGGTCACGGTCGTGTTTATGATCTTATGGGTAAGCTTGGGGCTTGAACCTTCGCGGTTGGCTTCCCAACACCTACAACGGAGAGTGTCACTGTCGTGTTTTTGATATTATGGGTAAGCTTGGGGCTTGAACCTTCGCGGTTGGCTTCCCAACACCTACAACTTAGTAGGTCACGGTCGCGTTTATGACCTTATGGGTAAGTTTGGGGCTTGAACCTCCGCGGTTGGCTTCCCAACACCTACAACTCAGTAGGTCACGGTCGTGGTTATGACCTTATTAGCCCTCATTAATTATAGCTTCGGGCTATTCCGGTTTCATGTGAATGTGATATTTGACAGCTTCTGAGTGGCTTTGTGCCTTGTGATTGTCTTGATAATTTCATTGGGGCCTTCGGGCATTGTGATTCATGTTTAATTCAGTTCTTGATGGATTCATGTTGTGTAATTCATTGCGATATTCGGATTTTGATTCGCGTTGGGCATTTATGTTCTAACTCGTCGAGCAGTATTAATAGTATGCCGTGGGCATAGTATTTCACGAATGCTCGGTTCTTACATTGGTTTGTGAGCATCTCGTACTATTATTATCATTGTACCGTTTCATTCTGCCTTTGGATGCATATCATGTTATACATGTATTTGATGTTCATTATCTGGATGACTGACCCCGTGGGGGCGGAACATGTTTTCATGTTTTAGGTGCTTGCGAGGAGAGAGTTGAGACACAGGGGCATGACGTTGGCGACGAGGCATTCGAGCGATACTAGTCCGAGTTGTTCATTGTTGGTCGATCGGTTGGAGTGTACTCGGTCTTGTCGATTGTTGTCGTGTTGTATTACCGAAGGATGTTCGTGGATGCTGTTGTATTTCATTTTGGCCATGTAGGCCACTTTTGTCGTTGAAATTCCTTATCGGAATATTGTGTCGGATATCATGGTAGGGACTATGATTTTCCCTTGTTGTTTAATTTAATGTATTATAGTCATGTTTGCCTGGTGGATCTCCTGGTGTGGGGTCCACGGCACTGTAATAACCCAATAGGATTTGGGGGTGTTACAATGGCCGTAAGATGTTTTCCATTACGGCCGTAAGCTCAGAGTTGTTACGACCGTAAACTGCATGTTGTTACGGCCGTAAACTTTTGACTGACCCGGTAGAAATTTGTTATTACAGTTGTACCCGTGCCCCATGGTTATCTAATCTCTGTTGATATATCAGTGATGGATGGCGTGGTAACATGTTGTTACCCCGTATAACGCTAGTAAAGGTAATGATATATTGATAAGGTCATTTTGACGACATCGTCTAGCGAAAAGATTGAAGCCTCAATGTGTTGTTTTGCAAATAGCTTCAATCAAAACAGTTTTGATAATGAGATACATGGTTTTAATCAAACGACCGAGGTATTATAAGAGTTTTCAAAAATTTCATTTCACCAATTTTTTTTTTCAAACTTGAGAATTTTAAAATTTTATCCTTTGAATAATACCCCGGAAACATTTTATTTTTGTTGTTAGTGTTTGATCCCTGCGATACATGTGTGGTTTTGACCGTGTTTGATTTGGAAAAAAATCCAAACCTCTCTGTTGATGTGATTGTGTGGATTATTTTTTTTTAATGAAGTTCTAAAATTACAGTGTTAGTTCGTGCACTTGTGTGATGACTTGGAGTTGATGTTTTAACGTGCTGCTATTTATTGTCTTATCTTGACGTTGTGATACTTGTTTGGATGTGTTATTCTTATTGGTCGTCCGTCCAGTATGCCGAGAGGCCGTGGCCGAGGACGTGGTCGTAGTCAGCAGCAATCATCCAGAGGTAATGATGATATTGGCGCCGCCACCATCCTTCGTCAGGTGACTGACCGGTTGGCGCTTATGAATCAGACCGTACACCGAGACGGGATTCCGGATGAAGATAACGGAGCTGGTAAGTGGTTACGAGATGTGATGAAAATGCACCCGCCCCGTTTTGTAGGTTCTTCGGATTCGTTAGGCTGGGAGAATTGGCTCTTCCAGTTGGACAGAACATTTGATGCTGTAGCTGTAACACCCCGAGATATTCGGAATAATTACAGCGCCGTAAACCCTTTAGATAAGGATTTACAAGGCTAATTATAAAAGAAGTGTAAAAATAAACCAATCGAACACTGGAATTCACATACAGATTTGAATCAAACGATCAAATGTGCTGACTTATACAACCATATCGAAAAGACTTTATTAATACAGACATACTCGATTACTAAACGAACCAAGAAGACAAATCACAATAATAAGAACATCAACCACATCACTGAGCCATCTCATCGTCCTGTCGGTACTGTGGCTGCCTCCCCGCTCCTCGACTACCTGAACATCAAAAACAATGTCCACCCCCGAAGGGGTTAGCAAAACAATGCTAGTACAAGTATCGTCATGCAATAAATCATTAATGCATCATAAAACATGCAAACGGACTTCCGCCACCGGAATCCAACGATGCGAATCCTCACGATTCCATCTACACAATACATGGTAATCCAGCGATCCAGCGCCCTCAGCATAGATCCCCATGATGATCTCGTCGGACCAACGCATGGTGGAAAACCCGTCCAGCGATCCAGCTGTAATACCCGAGATCTTTATTCCGGATTCGTTGGGTTTTCTGGGTTTTATCGGATTGTCATGGTCCTCATCGTAGGAATTTCGTGCCATGTTTGGTTGCGACTTGTTGGGACATGTTTTTGGAGGCATTTCGGATCACTTTGTGAGTTTTTGAGATTTTGTGGTGTAGCGCACGCTAATGCTTGAAGCATAGCGCACGCTACTGCATGGTGTTTAGCGCACGCTACTGAATGTGTAGCGCACGCTAAACCGGGCGAGCAGAGGCGCCCAAGAGCTACCGGATCGGGATCGAGCTTTGTTAGCGCACGCTAAGGCCGATAGCTAGCGCACGCTATCGACTGCTTAGCGCACGCCCCCTCTTCTTTCTAGCGCACGCTACTCGATAGGTGCAGTTCTGTCCAGGGGCTACTGGACTGGTTTTTGTGACCCGTTAGCGCGCGCTACGGATGTTGGCTAGCGCACGCTAACTATGTTATACGCGGTTTCTCTGGAGCGTTGACCCCGTTAGCGCACGCTAATGAAGGGTGATTAGCGCACGCTAATAACTGTCCAGTGGACAGCAACATTAAGTCGTCATTTCCCACTTTTCTTCATCCCTTCCGACGGGAGTGAGATCCAGAGGCGAGTAGGACCGATCTTTTTCTTCTAGCTTCATCTTTGAGCGGATTTGTAGATGTTTAACAACATCTAATCGTCTTCTTGGTCCAAATCAAGGTAATCTCTTGTTAGAACCCTATTTTCTTAAATTTGGGGTTTTTGTTTGGATTTGTGATTCTTGACCGATCTCATCCGATCGGTTATTTGTTCTTGTTTGTCTTGACCGTAATCTTCAGATTTTGTTAACCGTTCATCGATTTTTATCGCCCGGATCAACGATTCTTGATTTCTTTGAGAATACTTAGATCCTTGTCGTTTTTAGGATCGTTTCGGACTTCGATTAGTGTTATTGATTTGTGGTGATGCTATTTTGTAGTATTCGTGGGCTGTCGAAGTCTTGATCGTTTTTGGAGGTTCGAAGGTTTCCCGATCGTGCCCGTTCGTCGTTTCGTCGCTCGTGATATCGAGGCAAGTATCTTGTCCATACGTTTCATGTTTCGTAGGCGTAATTAATGGTAAAGGAATTCGTGCGAAACCCAATGTTTAATGAACGTAAAAAGGGATCGGTATATTCTCGATAAATGTTGTCTTTCAACGATAATTTATGTACTTCGTGAATATATGTGTTCTCGGAATATGAGTGTTTGATTTGTATGTTGAAAAGATGATATGACCACTTTGAATGAGTTTATTAGAACGTAATCCTTTGCCCGGGATTACGTAACGTTATGTGTACTTGTTCGTTAAGAATGTATTACGTGGGATATTAGTTGTTACTCCTTTGAAAGGAGGTTGTGATGTTTAAGTGTTGCTTGGCTTGATGTTCTGCTCATTGTGATGTGATTTGAAAGTGATGTGCCTCCGGGTAGGATTGTTGAATCTCCGGATCCATACTTGCTAGTATGGGTCGGGCGTGACCATAGGGTTATCCAATCCGGTATGTCTTGCGGGGACTCAGAGGTTCGGGGCTTGCTAGCCAGATGCCGAGATAACTAGAGGTGTTATCATCGGTTATGTCTTGCGGGGACTCCGAGGTTCGTGGCTTGTTAGCCGATGCCTGGATAACTTGTGGTTGTGGTATGGAATGGTTCCGTGATCGTTGTCACGAGGACATGTGATTTGGTATGGTTTCCTACTGGGTTATTCACTCGGGTATGTTCTACGGGAGCATCTGAGGTTCGTGGCTTGTTAGCACGGGACGCGAATAATCCTTAGGAACATGTGTTATGTGATTCGGGTCGTGGACCCTGTGGCTTATGATTTGGGTCTTGGACCCCGTGTGTTGTGAATTGGGTTGTGAAACCGCGTTTTATTATTGGAATCGTATTTTGGAAAGATGATTTTGGGCCGTGTCCCCAAGTGTTTTCGAAAGACTTGAGAATTCCTTATTTCCAAATGTTTTCAAACCCCCGAGACCGTAAAATATTTTGTATGAGACACATGGTTCTTTTTCTACCTTTTTAAATCAAACTGTTTTGATTAAGTGATTATCTCGGGAAATATATTCAAGATTTTATATTCTTGAAGCACGTTGTGTATGGCTTGTACTTTTGGTTTTATACTTGCACTAGCAAAACAGTGGAGTTTTGCTAACCCCCGAGTATTCGGGGGGTGGATGTCTCAGACAAGGCCCGGTACTTGCAGGTAGCTGGGGAGCGAATCACAGGATCGATATGAAGGATGATGGGAAACGAAGATACTAATCACGTGAAGACCAATTATAGAGTATTTGGTAGAGTCGTGTTGATTTTCCTCCGATGTGTTATTTTATCGAGTTATGGAAGTGATATTGTATTCTAGCCCCTGCGTGGGTATGTGTTCTGAGCAAGGATCTTGTATGTATTGTTCTGTGTGTTGTGATATAAGACCATATCGGTCTAATGGTCCTTTATGTAGCCATGTCGGCGATGTGAAGTGATGCATTGTTTTGTATTTAGCCTGGTAGGTCCTCGCGGAGAGGGTCTGCGGCGCTGTAATATTCCCGAGTGGTTTGGGGGTGTTACAGAATATGGTATCAGAGCTTTAGGTTGAGGAAACCTAGGCTGTCGGGTTGAGTTGTGTGTTGTCGGATCTTGTCTTGTCAGGTTTGGTCTGACTGAGTGGTGTCGCGACGCGTCGTCTGAGTTGTCGGTCGTGATTAGTATCGAGGTGCAACCATCATCTTCGTGCGATCTGTGGATGTAAGTCTCCCTACTTTGTTGTGTCTCGTGCTATACGACTTTATGTAATTCGGTGTTATTTTGTGGAGTTTAATTGTGCCTCGTGAATATTTATTCCATACTTGTTTGATTCTCGTATTGTGTTGGAATAAAGAGTAGTACCGGTATGCATGTATATATGTATACATCCTTGTGTGAAATCGTTTTACAGAGTGATGTTTTGGATTGGTTACTCAATAAAAGTTTATCAATGTGATATTTCAATTTCAAATGTTTTGGGGAAGTCACGTAAATTCTATTTAAAAATATCCTTCGAGAAGGAAAAATAATTTGATTTTCGTATGATGACCTCGAGACCAAAGATTTTGAGAATTCAAACTACACATATTATATTTTCATCTTGCATTGAAAATTTTCAAAATTTGATTTTAAATGCTTAAACGAGGTCTACCAATAGTTTACTTGAGACGTGACTTTCGCCTTCAACTTTTTCGATTAAACGATATGTAGTGAGAATGTAAATTGTTGGCGTTTGGATTCGTATGTTGTTGTTTATATGTAACCTTTGGCGTTTGGCATTATTTGATATATGCTCATGAATGTGTTGCTGAATTAGTATAACTAGCGTGCGCTAACGTGGCATGGCTAGCGCATGCTAAGTCTCTGTTGAATCATACCCTAACCGGTCTGAGCAGAAGCTCGGAAACTACATTCTGGCCGTAAGTCTAACTTTTGCGATTGTTAGGCTGACCGTTTGAGACGGTACTCCATGTGTGTTGTTCATGAATAACAACTGTTGGGTGTGGTTATGTGTAATTTGAACTGTGTTCTTGTCCGCTGCGTGTGTAAAGTTCAAAGTGACTTTTTGGGTACTTTTACCAAATAGTGTGTGTTTCAAAATGACCTTTCGTATTTGTAAATTTGAATTATTTCGTTGACCCTTTTTCCCAACTCTTTTGTTGGGCGATTTAACATATATTTTGAAACTATTGAGTTTTCGCGTCTACGCCTTGTAATTTCAAACGGTATTTGGTGACGGTATTTGGTATTTGGAAAATGACTTTTGGGGAGTATTTGGAAAATATTACCGTCATCGGCCTTTCTGGCATTTTGGAACGTTTTCGAAAATGGTTTTCAACTTGGTGAGTTCCGCCGAAACCGCATGCAAAGTGATTTTTGATATAATGGATGATTTCAATTTCATTGCATTTATAAATCGCATAACAACGGTATTATAAATGAAGATTGTTGGTATAATAGTTTGTATATTGTGTTCTAGCTGGAATTAAATGGTAATGTGTATATGATTTAATGATGTTGGATTAAAGACAAAGACTTGAATATCTTGCTATGTGTTATGATCTTTCTTTACCTTAGGTTGTTGTTTGTTAGTATGCCGAGGGGCAGAGGTCGTGGTTGTAATCGTGGCGCTGATGGCCACGGGGATCAGATGCGGAATCGAGAGAATGCCGCTGGGAATGATTTTGGTTTGGGTGTTGCTACTATATTGCAACAAGTAGCGACTCAGATGACTCGATTGACCCGGTGGTTCAACGTAGCCTTGACGCGAGTCGAACGTTGGTGTAAATCAATGGCTTCGCGAGGTAGTTCGTATGAATCCCCCTCGATTCGCGGTGCTGCGGATGCGTTGAACTGGAATGGTTGGATTTTCCGGTGGGAAAGATTTTCGAGGCTGTCGGATGTCCTGAAGAGCGGAAGGTACCTATCGCTCAGTACCTTCTCGACAAGGATGCTGCTAATTGGTGGGAAGCTGTTAAACCTCGTGATCGTGATGTCACGTGGGCGGAGTTCCAAGCATTTATGGAAGCTGAGTTCTGTCCGAAACCGATTAGAGAGCAGAGGATTCGCGAATTCTACTTGGCAGAACCGCAAGATATATCGGTGTCGCAAGCTATCATTGATTATAGCAAACAACTCAGTTATGTGCGAGACCGGGTGAGAACCGAGGAAGAGAGAATCCTCCACTTTGACAGACGGATGAAGCCGGATATTCGCGTGTATATGTCGGGATTCAATTGCACCTCGTTGAGGGACTATCAAGATCGAGCATTAGCCCATGAACTAGCTTCGTTATCGTCGGAGCGTGTGCCCGAGTCGAAGAAGCAGAGGAAGTCCGACGACCGTGTGGACGGTGCAGGAGTTGGTATTTCTAGTTTTCAATGTCGTAGCCTTTCCGCTGTGAAGCTCCATCGCTCGATGCGTGGAACTGAGAGTTCCAAGTCTTCTGTTCTGACTCCTGGTAAAGCCAGGAGATGTTTTAACTGTAATGTGGCGGGACATGTTCGTGCACATTGTCCTTCTCCGCCAGTAACGTGTTACAGGTACGGACTCGAGGGACACCGGGTTCAGTTTTGCGAGATGGTTACCGAGCATTCCGAGGCAGGGACTTGAGCTTTGATATCAGGATCGGCTCCGAGCAGTCCCGGAGGGGCGTGGTCTGTCAGTTGCATGTTGAATTATTTCCCTTGCTTTGTTGTTTCGAAATTCAGAGATTGACTTCTTTTATTTGAAGTGGATCGGATTTTGAACTCTGTACTCTCGACTCTGTCGAATCGTTTATATTCGTTGATATTTTCTGATCTTGTCATGTCCTGTGCTTTTATTGATCGAACGAGTTATGGTATTGTTTCAGAATGACCCGTTTGTTGTTATGACTCTCCAAATTGCTATTCCCTTTCCTGTGGATCTTATGTGAACGCACATCTTGTTGCTGTCACCGGATCGTATATTATCTCTAGTCGAGATGTGAACTTTGGGATTGTTGTTTGAGTATTATTGTTCGTCGTGATTCGAACATGATTGATCGACTGTTGTTGTCTCGATCGTTGTAACTCAATCGTTTGATGGTTCAGTTTTTGTTGATCTCGTTTCGTAATTGTTGAGCGTTAGGACTCCTTCGTAATTTCCTTAAGTTCAGGAAATTAGTTTTGTGTTCGATCTTTCAACCCTTGGGCTGTGGAATTTCGTATTGGTTCAGTGAATAGCTCGTGTTTTGGTATTGTCTTTGTTGAATTGTTCAACCGTATTGATTTTCGTTCGTCGTGTTTTGTTATTTCGCAACGGATATCGTGTGTTATCCGAGTTTGTTTTGCGTCGTTTCCATGTTTCAAGTTTCGAGGACGAAACTTCTTTTAAGAGGGTAGAATGTAATACCCGAGATCTTTATTCCGGATTCGTTGGGTTTTCTGGGTTTTATCGGATTGTCATGGTCCTCATCGTAGGAATTTCGTGCCATGTTTGGTTGCGACTTGTTGGGACATGTTTTTGGAGGCATTTCGGATCACTTTGTGAGTTTTTGAGATTTTGTGGTGTAGCGCATGCTAATGCTTGAAGCATAGCGCACGCTCTTTCGCATGGTGTTTAGCGCACGCCATCAATGTGTAGCGCACGCTAAACCGGGCAAGCCAGAGGATCCGAGCTACCGGATCGGGACTGGAGCTTTGTTAGCGCACGCTAAGGCCGATAGCTAGCGCACGCTATCGACTGCTTAGCGCACGCCCCCTCTTCTTTCTAGCGCACGCTACTCGATAGGTGCAGTTCTGTCCAGGGGCTACTGGACTGGTTTTTGTGACCCGTTAGCGCTGCTACATTGGCTAGCGCACGCTAACTATGTTATACGCGGTTTCTCTGGAGCGTTGACCCCGTTAGCGCACGCTAATGAAGGGTGATTAGCGCACGCTAATAACTGTCCAGTGGACAGCAACATTAAGTCGTCATTTCCCACTTTTCTTCATCCCTTCCGACGGGAGTGAGATCCAGAGGCGAGTAGGACCGATCTTTTTCTTCTAGCTTCATCTTTGAGCGGATTTGTAGATGTTTAACAACATCTAATCGTCTTCTTGGTCCAAATCAAGGTAATCTCTTGTTAGAACCCTATTTTCTTAAATTTGGGGTTTTTGTTTGGATTTGTGATTCTTGACCGATCTCATCCGATCGGTTATTTGTTCTTGTTTGTCTTGACCGTAATCTTCAGATTTTGTTAACCGTTCATCGATTTTTATCGCCCGGATCAACGATTCTTGATTTCTTTGAGAATACTTAGATCCTTGTCGTTTTTAGGATCGTTTCGGACTTCGATTAGAGTTATTGATTTGTGGTGATGCTATTTTCGTAGTATTCGTGGGTCAGTCCGAAGTCTTGATCGTTTTGAGGTTCAAGGTTTCGATCGTGCCCGTTCGTCGTTTCGTCGCTCGTGATATCGAGGCAAGTATCTTGTCCATACGTTTCATGTTTCGTAGGCGTAATTAATGGTAAAGGAATTCGTAAACCCAATGTTTAATGAACGTAAAAAGGGATCGGTATATTCTCGATAAATGTTGTCTTTCAACGATAATTTATGTACTTCGTGAATATATGTGTTCTCGGAATATGAGTGTTTGATTTATATGTTGAAAAGATGATATGACCACTTTGAATGAGTTTATTAGACCGTAATCCTTTGCCGGGATTACGTAACGCGTTATGTGTACTTGTTCGTTAAGAATGTATTACGTGGGATATTAGTTGTTACTCCTTTGAAAGGAGGTTGTGATGTTTAAGTGTTGCTTGGCTTGATGTTACGCTCATTGTGATGTGATTACCGAAAGTGATGTGCCTCGGGTAGGATTGTTGAATCTCGGGATCCATACTTGCTAGTATGGGTCGGGCGTGACCGTAGGGTTATCCAAGCCGGGTATGTCTTGCGGGGACTCCGAGGTTCGGGCTTGCTAGCCCGATGCCGAGATAACTTGTGGGGTTATCATCGGGTATGTCTTGCGGGGACTCCGAGGTTCGTGGCTTGTTAGCCCGATGCCGGGATAACTTGTGGTTGTGGTATGGAATGGTTCCGTGACTGTTGTCACGAGGACATGTGATTTGGTATGGTTTCCTATTGGGTTATTCACTCGGGTATGTTCTACGGGAGCATCTGAGGTTCGTGGCTTGTTAGCACGGGACGCGAATAATCCTTAGGAACATGTGTTATGTGATTCGGGTCGTGGACCCTGTGGCTTATGATTTGGGTCTTGGACCCCGTGTGTTGTGAATTGGGTTGTGAAACCGCGTTTTATTATTGGAATCGTATTTTGGAAAGATGATTTTGGGCCGTGTCCCCAAGTGTTTTCGAAAGACTTGAGAATTCCTTATTTCCAAATGTTTTCAAACCCCCGAGACCGTAAAATATTTTGTATGAGACACATGGTTCTTTTCCTACCTTTTTAAATCAAACTGTTTTGATTAAGTGATTATATCGGGAAATATATTCAAGATTTTATATTCTTGAAGCACGTTGTGTATGGCTTGTACTTTTGGTTTTATACTTGCACTAGCAAAACAGTGGAGTTTTGCTAACCCCTTAGTATTCGGGGGGTGGATGTCTCAGACATGTGCCCGTGTACTTGCGGGTAGTGGGAGCGAATCACAGGATCGATACGAAGGATGATGGGAAACGAAGATACTAATCACGTGAAGACCAATTATAGATATTTGGTAGAGTCGTGTTGATTTTCCTCCGATGTGTTATTTTATCGAGTTATGGAAGTGATATTGTATTCTAGCCCCTGCGTGGGTATGTGTTCTGAGCAAGGATCTTGTATGTATTGTTCTGTGTGTTGTGATATAAGACCATATCGGTCTAATGGTCCTTTATGTAGCCATGTCGGCGATGTGAAGTGATGCATTGTTTTGTATTTAGCCTGGTAGGTCCTCGCAGAGAGGGTCTGCGGCACTGTAATATTCCCGAGTGGTTTGGGGGTGTTACACCAGCGCCCTCAGCATAGATCCCCATGATGATCCCGTCGGACCAACGCATGGTGGACATTCGATCCAGCGCCCTCAGCATAGATCCTCATGACCCCCTCGGATCATTTATACCATAATCAATCAATTATGCATACACATAAATATGTTCATCAATACGAACAAACAACAACGAATATCACGCGAATTTCCAGAAATACATCTCATATACAAAAATATGAACAAAACCATAAGCATGATAAATCAAACTCGACATATGATACTTGCCTCGAAAATGGCAAGGACGAAACACTTCAAAGATCTCGACACACTCGAAGGCCGCCTCCTTCGATCAACGTAACAAGCTCGAACCTTAACAAAAGGAACGATATACAAATCATCTCAAGTCGAACGATGGCCTAACAATTCGGTCTATGGCCGAAAAGCTCAAAATAACCAATGCACTGGTGCTTAGCGTGCGCTCGTACTCTCGTAACGTGCGCTAAGCGAACTATTGCACGCTATCGTGTAAGACTAGCGTCGCTAGTTATGGCCAGCAGTTTGAACTGCCGATACATAACGCTCGTCACGTTTAATACGTTAATCGAACCCGATAGCGCCGCGTTAACTCACATATGTTAGCGTGCGCTAACGTTGCATGTGAGAATCGCTAACGGAAAAGCTGGGTTGAGCGGTGGTGAATTTATGAATTCTATGTTGATACAACAAATCATCCTCAAGTCGACATGCTAATAAGGTTGTGGAAGTTCCATGATCATGAGGCACAAATATACGGATAATCCTCTCATCAACATATCTTTTCTAAGATCTTCACGAAATATACCAAGTTCCGATTATTCCAAGTCCCAAAACATATGATTCCTTACGTAAAACATACGAACTAGGTAATCTCCGATTACTAACCATAAATCGATTTGAAAACGCTTAGGAGTTCATACTACTAAGATGGTTCAAAGGTTCATACGATGAATAAGTGTCGAAACGTCGAAAATATCCTTCTAACATGTGATGACCGATTATAATCGAAATACCAGCTATCCAAACATGATTCAAACTTCCTTAGGAACATTACTAACATTGGTGAAGAATCACCTACCTCAAGTAGTGAAGAACACGGAGGAAAATGAAGCAATCCGACACCGAAAGCTTGAACACCAATCTCCAATGATATACGATCTTAAATCACGAATCAGGATGTTGATATGAAGTGTTTGGGGTGAAGGAAGTTATGTTCTAAGTGTAGGAATTCGGGTAATGAGAGTAGAGAAAACTGAAATCTCGAATAGGATGCTGTCCTATTTATAATAAATGGCTATTAGCGCGCGCTAGACCCTGTTCGTAGCGTGCGCTAACGGCTCACAGTCTAAACTGTACTCGGCACTTAGCGTGCGCTACGCATATACCAGAAGCGTGCGCTAAAGGCGTTGACTCGGCTTTTCGAAAGCCGTCCAGTACATCCGACACAATCCGACAAGGGTCCCGGCGAGATCTCACCTACCGCACGTCTCAATCGATTTGACCATGCATAGCGTGCGCTAATGACCCTACGTAGCGTGCGCTATGAATCCCCGTTAGCGTACGCTACACTCAGCCTGTAGCGTGCGCTACATGTGCAATTTCAATCTCTAAAACACATATACGAAATTATACACTCGACAACATCGGATTATGAAATACGGAGAATAGTACTCGAGACAAAGTACAATCATTACAATATCACAAGTTCTAATTACATAACGAAATCTCGGGTATTACATCCTTCCTCCTAAAAAGAAGTTTCGTCCGAAACTTAGGATGAAAACAACTCCGGATATTTAGCCTTCATACCGTCCTCCGTTTCCCAAGTGGCCTCTTCGACTCCATGTCGTGACCATTGTACTTTAACCAAATGTATTGGTTTATTCCTCAATTGTTTGATCCGGCTCTCAAGATCTTGATTGGTCTCTCTTGAAGGTGCCATCATTAGCTATCTCGATCTCGTCGAAATCAATGACGTATGGGGTCCGGTACATACTTCAGATTGGGATACGTGAAACACATTGTGAACATGACTCGGCGATGGCGGTAAGGCCAACCGTATGCTAAATCCCCAACTCTCTCTAGGATCTCAAATGGTCCGATATATCTCGGACTAAGCTTGCCTCTTCTCCCAAAACGGAAAATCCCTCGTGTAGGAGACACCTTCAATAGTACGTGGTCCCAGTCGAACTCTAGAGGGCGACGACGTACATCGGCATAAGACTTCATCGACTGGGCGATCAGCAGTCTCTCTCGAATCAAGGCTATCTTCTCTTGAGTCCGAATAATCAATTCGGTTCCGTCCGATCAAATCAGAAGAATCATCCCGGCCACAGGGCGATCGGCATCTTCTCCCGTATAAAGCTTCAAATGGGGCCATCTTAATAGAAGCATGCCAACTGTTATTATAGGTGAACTCGATCAAGGGCAAGTGAACTTCCCAATCGATCGACCAATCTAATGCACAAGCTCTAAGCATGTCTTCTCATCTGTATAGTTCTTTCAGATGACCATCCGTTTGGGGATGATAAGGCATGCTAAAGTTGAGCTCGATCCCCAAAGCCACGTGAATCGCTTTCCAGTGTGACACGAAAGCGACCATCTCGATCCGAAATAATGGTCTTCGGCGTCCGTGCAATCGACTATCTCCGCAATAAATATTCGTGCCAATCTCTCGGGTCCCCATGTATCTTTAATTCCCGGAAATGAGCCGACTTGGTTAGTCGATCAACTACAACCCAAATCATGTTCATTCCGTTCTAGCCCTTGGCATACTAGTAATGAAGTCCATCGAGATATCCTCCCACTTCCACTCGGGGATCGGAAGCGGTCTTAACACTCCGTGGTCGTTGATGTTCAATCTTAACTGGACAAGTCAAACACTTTGAAACGTACTCGCTCGTCCTTCTTCATATTCCCCACCATAAGTTTTGCTTTAAATCTTTATACATCTTACTACGCCGGGGTGAATAGAATAGGGCGCGCTATGAGCTTCCTTCAAAATTGTCCGTCTCAAATCATCGTCCTCGGGAACGCAAAGTCGACTCAAATCTCGAATTCCATCGTCTTGTATCACAAATCCAGGGCTTTTCCTTTCTTGACTTCGTCATATAATCGAAGAATCGAGAGAATCGTTCGATTGTTTAGACTTGATCTCCTCGACTAGTGATGAAGTCGGTTCCGTCACATAAAGTTGTCCTTGGATTCTGGTGCCCATACTTCAATCCCTCGCGGATCGGTTCCGTTGAATCTTTGGTTTGGGATGTAAGTGCTTCCAACACTCGAAGAGAAACGGGTTTTCGGCTCAAAGCATCGGCTACTACATTTGCTTTCCCCGGATGATAGAGAATCTCCAAGTCGTAATCCTTGATCAATTCCAGCCACCTTCTCTGCCTCATGTTTAATTCTTTCTGACTGAAAATGTATTTGAGGCTCTTATGATCTGTAAAGATCTGACAATGAGTGCCGTACAAATAATGTCGCCAGATTTTCAAGGCAAAGACCACATCTGCTAGCTCCAGATCATGAGTCGGATAATTAACTTCGTACGGTTTCAATTGCCGAGAAGCATAAGCAATCACTTTATCCTTCTGCATCAACACACAACCCAAACCCTGATTTGAAGCATCGCTGTATACCATGAATCCATCAATTCCCTCTGGCAGTGCTAATATAGGTGATGTCGTCAGTCTCCTCTTAAGTTCGTCAAAACCAGCCTGACATTTCTCATTCCATGTGAACTTTTGAGTTTTCTGTAACAGCTGAGTGAGCGGACGAGCAATTTTGGAAAATCCCTCTACATAGCGTCGATAATATCCAGCAAGTCCTAAGAAGCTTCGGACTTCTTTCACGTTTTTAGGAGCTTCCCACTCCAAGATTGCTTCGACTTTCTTCGGGTCCACCTGAACTCCGTCGGATGATATCACATGCCCAAGGAAGGTTACTTCCTTAAGCCAAAATTCGCATTTAGAAAGCTTAGCATACAGCTGTTCCTTTCTCAAGATGCTCAAAACCACACGTAAATGTTCAGCATGTTCCTCTGCGTCCCTCGAATATATCAAGATGTCGTCAATGAAAACGACCAAAAATTTATCCAAGTACTCCAAGAATACCCGATTCATCAATTGCATGAATACCGCAGGAGCATTGGTAAGTCCAAATGGCATCACTACAAATTCATAATGCCGTCAGGGATCGAAAGCGATTTGGTATATCCGATTCCTTAATTCTCAATCGATGGTATCCCGATCGCAAGTCAATCTTCGAGAATACCCTTACCCCTTGCGGTTGATCAAAAAGTCGTCGATCCGAGGTATAGGATACTTATTCTTGATCGTCATCTTGTTAAGCTCCCTGTAATCAATACACAGTCGGAGGGATCCGTCTTTCTTAGGACAAAGAGAACAGGCGCTCCCCAAGGAGAAACGCTAGGTTGAATATAGCCCTTCTGCAACAATTCCTCCAGTTGTTTCTTGAGTTCATACATCTCGGTTGGCGCCATGCGGTATGGTGCTCTGGAAATAGGAGGCTGCTCCGGGCTCTAACTCGATGGTGAATTCCACTTCTCTTTGCGGAGGTAACCACAGTAGCTCGTCGGGAAATACATCGAGAACTCATTCACAATTGAAATAGACGAGCTCTACTCCTTCCTCTTTCCTCATGGCATAACACCAAAGTCCATGACATCCTGTTTCACCAATTTCACGGCTCTCATTGCCTTGATCAATTTTCCGAGCTTCGGTCTCCATCCTCGGAATAAGTGTTCGATCCGTCATCGGCAATGATGGAAATGACTCTCTCTCGGTAATTTACGACTCCATAGCAGTTGAGCCAATCATCTCCAGAATTAAATCGTCACCGTAGATATCAACTACAATGAGATGCGATGGCCACTCTCTTCCTTCTATAGATCTTTGAAATCCCTAGCTTCTAGTGTTCCCACAATTTTCTCTCCGCTCGGTAATCCCACAACATAAGGTTCACAATTATACAAGCACGAGATGTTCAAACGATTAACACGGTTCAAAGATATAAAAGAATGCGTAGCTCCCGAATCGAACAAGACACTAATCGGTTGCAAAAGGATCTGATCGTACATGATGCAACAGTGTGTTACGATCATCGATTTCCTCATTTCATACGGGCGTGGAGGAACGGACCCGGCCTTTGGATGCCTCTCTCTTCCCAACGTTAACTGCTGAAATCCACTCTGCTGCGTCTGGTTCACACTTGTTTCCTTAGAATGGCCCTGGAGTGCGAGTACCAAAAGATCGGGCCGCATTCCCACAAAATGTTGCGCGATGTCCTTCTGTCCACACTCGAAGCAGTCACAAGGCGCGAAACAATCCGTCGAACATGTCGCCTTGCCACAGGTTGTAACACTTCTTCCTGTGTCGAAGCTTGATCGGTGCTGCCGGAACTTCTTTCCTCCTCGACTAGGATGCGGAGGTCTCTGGAAGAGTGAAAAGAGGAGGCCCGGACCGGGGCCCGCTATTCTTATTCTCCGCGAAGTTGCCGACACCTTGTTTCTTTGCTTCCGTCGATTTCTCTCTGCTGCTTCCTTCATATCATAGGCCAACGCCTTGTCACGAATCTTGCCTCAAGGTGGTACAATCAAATCGGACATATATTCTGAATTTCGGCTTCATTCGCATGTCAAAATGGAAAATCCTTTCCGCCTCGGTCTGACCAGTGGCGCACATAAGTCATTTGGTGATTAAAAGTCTTAATCACTTCCGTCACAGATGCTTCGAATTTTGTGGTGAGAAAAACTCCCGAACTCGGGCCTCTCTAAGCTGGCGAGGACAATCATGCCTCCATCATCAACTTGAATTGTCCGGTCGGCATTATGCTCCTCTGGTCGAATGGCCTCCCACCGATCGAAAGCCTCCCGGTCAAAGATCTTGGGCGGCCGGAACCTTCCTATCGTTGGGACGATTAATCCCGCAAAAATCTTCTCTAATTCCTTCAGCCAATGATCCCACGAAAGCGTCTCAGTGGAACCGTCAAATTTCGGAGGATGCAATTTGACCACCTCGGTAAGCCATTTATCTCCCCGATTATCCACGTTATTCTGCTGTCCCATCGCCGTCTGCATGCGATCCACAACTTGAGCAAACTGGTTTATCTGGGCAACCACCTGCTGAAGCACTCCCGGCACGTTAGGATCTGCATTATTATTTGCCGATCCCTGCTGTCCCCCGGAATGTGAATCCGTTTGACTAGCGGCTATCTCTGGGGTAGATACCGACTCTTTTTGCCTCGCATTACCACGTCCGCGTCCGCGTCCACGACCTCCTCTCAACATACTGTAAACATAAATACTCAATATCCAGGACAAACTTTCTCAAAGTACATTCGTGAATTAAATAAAACAGTAGTATTCGAGATTAGGAAACTTACAACCACAGTCCACACGACGATGCTGGCTCAGCAGTGATGTTACGAACGACCAATAATCAATAACGTAAACAGACCCAACTAACCCGACTGCCAAGATATCCATAAATCTTAGCTCCGATACCATATTCTGTAACACCCCGAGATATTCGGAATAATTACAGCGCCGTAAACCCTTTAGATAAGGATTTACAAGGCTAATTTTAAAAGAAGTGTAAAAATAAACCAATCGAACACTGGAATTCACATACAGATTTGAATCAAACGATCAAATGTGCTGACTTATACAACCATATCGAAAAGACTTTATTAATACAGACATACTCGATTACTAAACGAACCAAGAAGACAAATCACAATAATAAGAACATCAACCACATCACTGAGCCATCTCATCGTCACTGCCGATCTTGTGGCTGCCTCCCCGCTCCTCGACTACCTGAACATCAAAAACAATGTCCACCCCCGAAGGGGTTAGCAAAACAATGCTAGTACAAGTATCGTCATGCAATAAATCATTAATGCATCATAAAACATGCAAACGGACTTCCGCCACCGGAATCCAACGATGCGAATCCTCACGATTCCATCTACACAATACATGGTAATCCAGCGATCCAGCGCCCTCAGCATAGATCCCCATGATGATCCCGTCGGACCAACGCATGGTGGAAAACCCGTCCAGCGATCCAGCGCCCTCAGCATAGATCCCCATGATGATCCCGTCGGACCAACGCATGGTGGACATTCGATCCAGCGCCCTCAGCATAGATCCTCATGACCCCCTCGGATCATTTATACCATAATCAATCAATTATGCATACACATAAATATGTTCATCAATACGAACAAACAACAACGAATATCACGCGAATTTCCAGAAATACATCTCATATACAAAAATATGAACAAAACCATAAGCATGATAAATCAAACTCGACATATGATACTTGCCTCGAAAATGGCAAGGACGAAACACTTCAAAGATCTCGACACACTCGAAGGCCGCCTCCTTCGATCAACGTAACAAGCTCGAACCTTAACAAAAGGAACGATATACAAATCATCTCAAGTCGAACGATGGCCTAACAATTCGGTCTATGGCCGAAAAGCTCAAAATAACCAATGCTGGGTGCTTAGCGTGCGCTCGTACTCTCGTAACGTGCGCTAAGCGCTATTAGCATGCGCTATCGTGTAAGACTAGCGTGCGCTAGTTATGAAGCCCAGCAGTTTGAACCGCCGATACATAACGTGCGCTACGTCGTTTAATACGATCGCGAACCCCGATAGCGCACGTTAACTCACATATGTTAGCGTGCGCTAACGTGCATGGCAGAATACTGCTAACGGAAAAACTGGGTTGAACAGTGGTGAATTTATGAATTCTATGTTGATACAACAAATCATCCTCAAGTCTGACATTCTAATAAGGTTGTGGAAGTTCCATGATCATGAGGCACAAATATACGGATAATCCTCTCATCAACATATCTTTTCTAAGATCTTCACGAAATATACCAAGTTCCGATTATTCCAAGTCCCAAAACATATGATTCCTTACGTAAAACATACGAACTAGGTAATCTCCGATTACTAACCATAAATCGATTTGAAAACGCTTAGGAGTTCATACTACTAAGATGGTTCAAAGGTTCATACGATGAATAAGTGTCGAAACGTCGAAAATATCCTTCTAACATGTGATGACCGAGTATAAGCGAAATACCTGCTATCCAAACATGATTCAAACTTCCTTAGGAACATTACTAACATTGGTGAAGAATCACCTACCTCAAGTAGTGAAGAACACGGAGGAAAATGAAGCAATCCGACACCGAAAGCTTGAACACCAATCTCCAATGATATACGATCTTAAATCACGAATCAGGATGTTGATATGAAGTGTTTGGGGTGAAGGAAGTTATGTTCTAAGTGTAGGAATTCGGGTAATGAGAGTAGAAAGCGAAATCTCGAATAGGATCTTTGTCTATTTATAATAAATGGCTATTAGCGCGCGCTAGACCACATTCGTAGCGTGCGCTAACGGCTCACGATCTAAAGCGTACTTGGCACTTAGCGTGCGCTACGCATATACATAGCGTGCGCTAAAGGCGTTGACTCGGCTTTTCCCGAAAGCCGTCCAGTACATCCGACACAATCCGACAAGGGTCCCCGGCCAGATCTCACCTACCGCACGTCTCAATCGATTTGACCATGCATAGCGTGCGCTAATGACCCTCAGAAGCGTGCGCTATGAATCCCCGTTAGCGTACGCTACACTCAGCCTGTAGCGTGCGCTACATGTACAGAATTTCAATCTCTAAAACACATACACGAAATTATACACTCGACAATATCTGATTATGAAATACGGAGAATAGTACTCAGACAAAAGTACAATCATTACAATATCACAAGTTCTAATTACATAACAGAAATCTCGGGTATTACAGTAGCTTGCCCCGATGAGAGAAGAGTGCCTATTGCTCAATACCTACTCGACAGGGAATCTGCAGACTGGTGGGAGGCCGTAGCGCCTAGTGATCGTACTGCTACTTGGACTGAATTCAAAACTGCCATGGAGGCCGAGTATTGTCCGCTTTGTTAAGAGCGTAGGATTGTCGAGTTTTTATCGGCTACGCCCGAGGCGTGTCGATATCCCGGGCGATAGTCGATTATAATCGGCAATTGTGTTATGTTCGGGATCGGGTGAAAAGTGAGGCGAGATAAGGTTCGTTATTTCGATATGCGTATGAAACCTCGGATTCGGCGGTGTATGGCTCCTTTTATGTGTACAACCTTGAAGGACTATCGGGATCGAGCCTTGGCGTTTGAGATGGCTATAATGTCTACCGAGTGCATGTCGGTAGCGAAAAGCGAAGATTTCGATGATGCATCGAGAAGTAAGGGAATTGGGATTCCCACACCTCAACCCTCGTATCGGTAGAGTATGGGACCTTCTCGGTCGGTTAGAGAACCCAAAAGACCCAAGTCGGTGTCTTTGAGTCACAGTAATGCTCTAGGTGTTTCAATTGTAACGTTACTGGCCATGAACGCGCATTGTAAGAAACCGCCGGTGACTTGTTATAATTGTGGACACGAGGGGCATCGAGTTCGATCGCGAGATTGTTCTTTGAGATGATAAGGGACCGGGATTCTATTCCTACTTAGGAGGGCAGAATGTCTAGTGATGGTGTTTTTGGTACTCGCTACACGGATTGTTTCGCTGTAGAGATGTTTCGTGACGCTTTTACATTTGGAACTTGTTGAATGATATTTTGTTTTGTGTAAGTTCCCGTTTAGTTGTTGAACTGCGGAGGCGTGTCGGTGGACCACGAGGTCATGAGCATGGTATTTTATTATGTGTCGTTATATTTTGTTTCGTATCACCGTGATAACCTTAGTTTAAGTTTCAGCGAAACTTATTTTTTGTGTGATAGAATGTAATATCCGGTATTCTCATTTTCTGTTATCTTGAAATTATTTGTATTTTGACGTCGGACATTTTCTTGTTGATGAGTATCAGAGTGATTTCTATCATGTTATTCTATTTGTTTCTTTCGCATAGCCGTTTTAGTCGGGTGCGGCTTGTTGTCGCGTGCGTTTCTTTGATTAAATGTGTGCATGTGATGTGACGTTAATTTCTCGTTATTGTTTTGAATCTTAGTCGGTGGCATTGTGTTGGTCGTCGTGGAGCGTGTTTTCACGCCGTATGTCTTTTGGCGTTTCTTGCAGCGTTTCGCCGTTGGGCGCGAGTTTTCGGTTTTTGTGTATCTCATCGAGTCTTCCTGACAGTGGATATTGCTTCTCCCTACTTGTTTTAAGTTTCGGGACGAAACTTCTTTTAAGGAGGGTAGAATGTAATACCCGTAATTTCGATTTCCGGTAATTTCTTTTTTTCGGAGAAAGTCCGTTTTGACGACTCGCTCATGACCGTTTCGTCATTTCGAGAATGATTAATTCTGCACTTTTTGTCATCCGAGTTCGTTTCGGTATCGTTTTGCTGAGTTCCGAGCTTTTTAGACGCTTTTCCGCACTTGAGTTCGATTCTTGCGAATCTCGTCCGAAACTGTTGTTTCGAGTTTCTCGTAAGTTCATTTAATGTTATTATTCTTGTTGCAAGCTTTGGTTTGGTGTTTCGATCGCGTATCGTGATTTTCGGACGTTTTGGGCCATTTTCGTAATTTCCCAAAGTTTTGGGTAATTACTTCCGTTGTCGGATTCCGAGCCTTCGGTTGGTCGGAATTGTGTGTTCTCTTAGCTCTTAGATTCGCCTTTGCGGGTACGTTGTAAGTATCATCGGTCGTATTCGAGTTCGGGTTTCGGGGTCGTTCGGGCCGTCGGAGTTAGCCGGCCAGACATGGCCGGGCAATGGGCCGGGCAGTCTTGGCGAGTCACGGCCGGCGGTGCTCGGCAGCTTCGGCCGAGTCACGGCCGGTAGTGCTCAGCGGCTCCGGCCGAGCAGTCTGCCGTAGGCCGCGGCACATCTTTGGCGGGGCGCGGCACACTCTGTGGCATTTTTGGCCAAACCGACTATCTGGGTGCCGCGGCTGCGCCCGGCTGAGCCGCGGCACACCGCCGACCACCGGGAGCTATTTTGGGCTGTGCCGCGGCACACTCCCGCTGGGCCGCGGCACCTGTGCGGCTATTTAAGGCCAATGATCGTTTTCGCCATTTTTCTCCTGCTTCTACTTCTCTTCCATGGTGGGTTGTTCCTATCATGGAGAGATGTTGTTTGTCAACAAATCCATGAAGTTTTGGAGTTCATATCATCAATCATCCATCCTATAACATCCTTTGATCGAGCGAATCAGGTCAGATTTTCTAGAAATCTAATTTTGGGGATTTTGGGTATTTTGTTCGATTTCGTCCGTTTAATCCGTTTTAACTTAGAATATTGATGGATTGATGATTGTTAAGCTATGTTATCTCTAATTCCTTGTTATTCCACGGTTGGATTGCCACGGATTTGTCGTTTTATTGAGTATTTTATCGACGCCTTGAAGGTGTTCGATAAAATGTCACAAAGAGAATTCGAGCGTTCTACGATTATTCTTCCTCGTATGATCGATGATTTATTGATTATATGTTGTTAGGGTCGAATTCTTGTGAAGAACTCGAGTCGGAACCCTTCCGGTCGTTGTCTCCTTCGGGGTCCGAGCTTCCCGGTCGAACGGTGTTCTTCGGAACGTTTGGTAGCGGTTATTAAGGCAAGTATCTTATTATACGACTTGTATCTTGTGACTAGTAATTACGTATGATATGTATGACGATTTTGCTTGCCTCCGTAAATATGTTCCGTTCGAGTTGGTTGTGTTTTCCGAAATTTGAAGGCTTTGTGATAATAGTGATATATTGGTATCCGTGTTAGGCGTCGTGCCATTTGTGCAGGATTGCGATGTACATATGAGATGGTTGTACACGTGGTTGTTCAATGTATTGTGTACCGAATGTGTGTTATGTTGGTTAAGAGTCGTTGTGATGATCATGATATTTGTGTTGTTTTGGTTTACATACTTGATTGAACATTTCAGTGTAATGTGGAATGGCTTGACATTTAATGATTATGAATTGTGTCGTGTCGATGTGTGTGTGTTCGGGTAGGGTCAGCGAGGCCTGCGGAGTTCGGTACATGATGTGTACGAACAAAGTGTGTGATCCGGTAGGGTCGACGAGGCCTCTGGAGTCCGGTACGTGACGTGTACGGACAAGGTGGGTGATCGGTAGGGTCGCGAGGCCTGCGGAGTTCGGTACATGATGTGTACGAACGATGTTGTGGCCGGGTAGGGTCCGTTGAGGCCTCGGAGTTCGGTACATGATGTGTACGAGCAGTGTGTGTGGCCGGGTAGGGTCGTTGAGGCCTCGGAGTTCGGTACATGATGTGTACGAACAATGTGTGTGGTCGGGTAAGGTCCGTGAGGCCTCGGAGTTCGGTACATGATGTGTACGAACAATGATCGTGTAGCGATGATTGTTCGGGTAACATTTTAAATATGGATCTCGGACTCATAATGATATATTATTTAGTATGCTTTGAAAGCGAGAATCGGGCTAAGGCCCTATTGTTTACGAAAAGGGTTTTGTAAATTGGGACTCGAGATCGAAAGAATTTACCTTTAAAAATCCCAGAGATGATGTGTTCCTTTTCAAATATCTCTTACTTGAGTTCGAAATTCTAAAACTTCTGGGAACATTTTGATAATTGATTTCCGTATTAAATTCGTAGTTGCTATTTGCTTGTTACATTTCGTATGGTTTGATACTTGCACTAGTAAAACGGTGGAGTTTTACTAACCCCAGTATTCGGGGTGGATGTCTTTTGCGTCAGTACATGCGGAGTTCGAGGCGATCCAGGATTGGCACAAGGGGATGACGAGTGCGATACTAATCAAGAGTTGAGAGTTGGTAGAGTTTATTTGTATTGTTAGAGTTGATTCGGTCTTCCGTTGTATTGTATTTCGAACCTGTGTGGGTAATGTTGTTAGTCGATCCTGTTGATAGAGTTGTGTGACCTCATCGGCCTGTGTGTTTATGTGTAAGTGACCTTAGCAGTGCAGTATTATTATATTGTTTGACCCTGGCCGGGCAAGCATTTGGTTGTTTATGGACGTTTAGCCTGGTAGATCCTTGCGGAAAGGGTTTACGGCGTGTAATATTCCCATACGGTTTTGGGGGTGTTACAGGTCCTTAGAGGCCTCGTACGGGAATCTATGATATTACTCTGTTCCCAAGGCGATGCATGTGCGTGTTTTGTTTTATAATATAGCCAGCGCGGGAGGATCCTTAGAGGCCTCGTGCGGGAATCTATGATATTACTCTGTTCCCAAGGCAAATTGTTTGACTGTTTGTTTCCGGAAAAGACATGTCTGGTTTTGGTTTTCGAAATGATATTGGTGCATGTACTATGAAATGTGTAAGCGATTGGTTTGTCTTGAATACTTGTACTAGCGTAATTGCTAACCCCTTTGAGGACCCGTCGTCGGGGAAATTCTTGTTATGGATTTCAGATTATGTTCAGCCAGACGAGCGGGCGCTGGGATGGTACGAGGATGTCGGCCAAGGTTGTTGACATGTGCAATTGAGTCTTGTTATTTCCTACTGTCTCTTTTGATGTGGATGTTTTCCAAATTGTAAACTTATAGATTGTACTCGCGAGTACTTAGGCTTTTCCTTTTGGATTGTGTTTGGACTTCGTTGGAGTTACTGTATTTGTCGGTTGATGTTTATTATGCCGGTTGTACCGGACGTGTTGTTTTATGTTCTTGTTGTTAACAATTGTTTCCTTGCTAACCGAGACGGTTAGTCGAGAGGTGTTTTCTTGTGTTAGCCTGGTGGATCCCATGTAGGGGTCCACGGCGCTGTAATACACCTCGAATATCTTGGGGGTGTTACATTACGGGTAATTGAATGAGCCTATTTTAATAAATGAACATGATAAAAAAAAACTTACGCATGATTATTATGTATTGACATACTCCGTAATCAAATAGATAGTTATATATAAAGGTTGGCACCAACTACCGATATAAATTATCATAAAGATTTGTCTGTAACTTTGTGTGGTTGTGAAGCTAATGTTTATATCTAACCTTGTAGAACTTGCGTACAAATAACAGTGAAATCTAATCATTTAATGGAATACAAAAGTAAAAAAATAGTATCTCATCACATTTCCTTCCAAAATAATTTTATTCATTGACATCAATATATATACAAAATGCTACATACATAAACAATAAAAAAAGATTCATGCATTGAAATCACATCCATCTTAGTAGCACAACAATGATGTTTGATCATGTATTTTTAATGTTGACATATCACTTAGGACCTATCATCATTATTATGATACCAAAGACACCTTCTCACCATTGATCATGAAAGAAAGTTAAGCTTTTCTTACAATCAAATGACCATCGAGTTGTTTAAGGGATGGGTATATAACAGTTGCAAAAATCATTTAAATTTCCGAGTCATAATAGCGAAATAAAAAAATTACTATAATAAAGATTATATCAAGAAATGGAGAAAAACCATAGAATTCTCTCAGGGTAGCTCTTCGTTCTTGAGACGACATCGTTTGAATACCATACATGTAAACCTGCACGCTCAAAGATTGAAGTTATCATTCATTTCGATAACTCGGGTTTTTGTAATTAATTTAAACAGAGTTCAAAGTCGAGATCTTTTTAAATCGAATATCATAACCGTTTTTTACCTTTGATGTTAACATCAACCTAAGATGCCTCTGACCAATTTGCATAACTTTGTGCAGAAGCATTTACTAAACACTACTGATTTGTCCTACATGATCGGGTTGTATGCATAACTGCGTACATGGCAATTAAAAATAAAATCAGACTGTTGGGCAGCAACATCAGTGACATAAAAGCAACTACTAACAAACGATAGCTATAGTACGTATACAAACCGTCTGAACTTGTCGACGTTTGATTCTGTAACGTATGATGAACAACGCCATGTAACAACACATCTTGCTGAACACACTGCTGCCTTAGATTGCAACATCGAGAGGGGCTTCCTTCCAAAATAATTCTATTCTTTTACATCAATATTTATACAAAATGCTTCATACATAAACAATAAAAAAAGATTCATGCATTGAAATCACATCCATCTTAGTAGCAAAACAAAGATGTTTGATCATGTATCTTTAATGTTGACATATCACTTACGACCTATCATCATTAATATGATGCCAAAGACACCTTCTCACCATTGATCATGAAAGAAAGTTAAGCATTTCTTAGGATAATAAAGCATAGTGTTTGCTATATTAGCCATGAGTGTTATGTATCATCTGCAAATTTACAATGCGTGATTGGCGAAAACACTAAATTGAACTATACATAGGCATCAGAAGCCATTGTCTCATTTATTGTTAAAACTCAACTTTTGCATAGCAAAAGTTAGACGTTACTCCTTTTTTCTTGCAACACAAAGATCATGTAATGGAAAACTAATGTTTTAGTTACAAAACTCTTCGGGTTCTTATAAATTAAAAAGACTCCAAATTTTCAAGATCTTTAATGTTACTTGCATACCAAAAGTTAGACGTTACTTTTTTTTCTTGCAAACCAAATATCAAGTAATGAAAAACTAATGTTTTAGTTACAAAACTCTTCGGGTTCTTATAAATTAAAAAGTCTCTCCAACTTTTCAAGATTTTTAATGTCACTACGGAACTCAAAACTCAACTTAAATCTTCAATTCACGAACTTTAATGTCATGAAACTTTAAAAGTTATTAAAAGCTTTCAAATGAAGCTCTAGATTAACGAAAATTCTTGCCTCATCAAACTTCACAAATCTGCATAATAGAGTTTCTTAGCTAATGCCATTAATGCTCATATTAAAACATGAAACTCATTCTTTATATATACTAGTCATTCAGACCCGTGCGTTGCACACGGGCTCTATCTAATTGGTCATAGTGTAATGTGTGGTATTTATTTTCGTCATTAGGTTTGTAAGTTGTGATGGTATCACAACTTTTGTAAGCATCGCATGAGTTTAAGATGAATGAGTTTAATTAGTTGTTTGGTGACTTTTATATTTAGACCGAGTCATTCAGACCCGTGTGATGCACACGGGCTTAATCTAAATGTTCATAGTGTATTGTTCAACACTAATTTTCGTCATTACATGGGCTGTATATAAGTGTTCATAGCGTAATCTTTGGCACTTATTTTCGTCATTATATATCTAAGTTGCGATGGTATCACACATTTTCTAAGCATGACACACATTTAAAATAGTTTATTGACATTAAAAGAGTATATGTGAAGAGACTTTTTTCAAGATGCTACATTTAAAAGAGTCTCTTCACATGTAACTTTTTAATATGTATAAGTTACATACTAAATGTCAAAGGGAGGTTAAACGCATACGGTTCTTCAAAATAAATGTAACCCTTATATAAAATCGCAACAAAGTGGATATTCGCTATATTTTGAGATCTAGCTTGTGACAATTAATTATCCTTTTGGTTTATCATATCAAATACGGTAGTTCCACATTACTACGCTTAATTAATCGAACTTTATTTTCTGCACAAAAACCATTTAAGTTTCAATATTTTTTATTGTTGTGAAAATCGGTCCAATATTGTTAGTATATTTAATTTGTACCAGGTTGCATATATAAATATATTTGAAGACATCAATCTCAACATATAATTTTTCTACTCTTAATAACTAATATAACAATTTCATTTTGTCAAATTTGTTTGTCATTCTACAAATAAAACTAAAATTATATTAAGATAATCAATTAATCTCCATAGTGATATTACTTATTGAGTAAGATTTAAATTTAATTTATAATAGATTATATAAATGGTATATCTATATTTTTTAAACTACATAAATCGTCAAAATGATATTATTTATTATGTAAGATTTAAAGCTGCATAAAATTATATAAATGATAAATTCTCAAAATAACATAATCACTTAATTGCCGATATTAATTGTGGATATGATTACCGAATCATTAATACGTATTTGTTTTATCTATAGTCTATTGCTTTGCACCATTTATGGATAAAGATGATAGTGTGAAGATATTTTTATTATATACTACCATTTTCAATATGTAACATCGACATAACTTACACAATCATATCAAGTATCAAAGTCACGCAATATTTCAAGACGTTTAATTAAGAAAGTGACATTAACACACCGCAAGACAAAAAACTAAATTAAGAGCAAAAATATTAAAATGCACCAACAAAATGTAGTAATAATTATTGACTAAAAATTGAACTCGTCACATTATTTTCAATAAACTTACTTGCTAACGAATCAATAGTATTAGCCCATTTATCGGTATTACATGAAGCAAAATATTGCATGTTTAATTTGTAACATATATTAATATGAATGCTAAGTATTCATCCCACCGATGGCCATGGCGTTGTTCTTCTTGTTGTTGTTGTTGTTGTTGTCTTTGTCGTTGTTGTTCATTGGCCTTTTTCATGTTTTGTTCTTGATACAATTTTTGTGACTTCTCGATATCTTTCTTTAATGCTTCTTGACGCGCTACAAAAAACAATTAGATATAGTTGATCGTTAGTAACTTAAATACAGTTAATCAATATATTGCATTTTCGATCAAAGTAAAAATGTTCGTGCATGTACCGCATAATTGATAAGACAACGATGTGTAGGATCTCTTAAACCATTAGAGAAGATGACGTTACTACCAAACCTCCTAAGCACCATCTTTATGTCCTACATTATTACACACACAAAACACACGTGAAATTTACATAAAACAATATAAATCAATATGCTAATTAAGCTAGACGATATGATGCTTACTTTACCACCATAATAAGTTGTAGCCCAATGTGCACGCTGTGTGGAGGAAGTTGTGTTTTGTTGTGTGTGATTTTTGACACATTATATAGTTGATAAAATATTTGTAACTCATGGACGGGAAGGTAAAAAGACTAACACTAATTGGTGTGTTTAATTTATGCATTCATGGCACCAAACACTTCATCTCCACATTTCACTTTCAATTCGTGAGCCATTTATTATAACCACTTTACATTTATAACTGACAAATGCTTCATATACTTAACGAAATTTGCTTGACATGCCTGGAAATCAATGTGGAATAACAAATATGATACAATCAATTCATCAAGCATTAATCATGACCACTTACATTTATAAGGCTTCTTAAGCTTTATATCAATCATTAATCATGACCACTTACATTTATAAGGCTTCTTAAGCTTTATATATATAAGATATAGATATAGATATAGATTTCCTTTGTACTAAAATAAAAGATAATTATCTAAAACTAGGCAGTTTAACTTATATTTTGAAATCTGGTCACGGGTTTAAATCCTACCAACACCACTAGGTCGGATGTGTGAATATTAAAAAAAAAATTATATTTTTTAACCTTCAAACTTTTTATTTTGTGTTACAGTGAAAAATCCATAACTTTGCTAAATAAATCACCACTAAAGAAGCTTTGTGCACCGTAACGATCTATTGTTTTTCTCAAACTTGAGACATTTGGTACTGAGTTTAATAATAAATTGTGGATGTTGTTGACGACTGATTTGGTTAACGTCACGTGTGGTGATCTGGACAAATGGATCGAAGTCACGTAGAACACAATAAAAAAGATGAAACACTACCAAAAATCAGACTTTAGCCGACGACTTAAAGTGGTCGGCTAAACCCCAAAGTCGTCGGCTAATCATACCAGTCGTCGGCTAAAAAACCGTCGGCCGATATTCGTCGGCCAAGGTTTAGCCGACGACTTTTGTGCAGTCGTCGGCTAAAGTTCAACGTTTAGCCGACCACTACTACACGGTCGTTGGCTAAACCTTTTGGGAAAAAAAAAATTTTAGCCGACGATCTTAACGAGCCGGTCGGCTAAAACCGGTTTTTAAAAAAAAAATTAGAGTTTAGCCGACGACCGTCTTATATGTCGTCGGCTAAAACCATTTTTTAAAAAAAAAATTAAATTATTTTAGCCGACGACCGTCTTATAGATCGTCGGCTAAAACCCTTTTTTAAAAAAAAAATAAATTACTTTAGCCGACGACGGTCTTATATGTCGTCGGCTAAAACCCTTTTAAAAAATAAATAAATTACTTTAGCCGACGACCGTCTTATATGTAAATCGGCTAAAACCCCACAAAAAAAAAAATAATTCAGATTTTGGGATCCCAAAACCTGTATTTTTTGCACCTGCAATTTTTATACACCAGCTCTCATTATCAACAACAATCAACGCGCAACACATTCAACTAATACCATTAATAATTTGCCCAACATTATATGCATCACAACGCACAACACATTCAAGAACATTAATTTCATCAACATACTAGTAGCGTCAATAAAATCACTTACACAATTGTAACACAAATATAAATATACAAGAGTACTACAACAACACAACTACAATCCACTGCCAAAATCATCTAAATGTCGAAATGTAGTAGTAGAAGGATTACCACCATCCCCTAGATCCTCGTCACGAAATTTGTGAAGATAAGTGCTGTCAGAAGAGAGAAGGCGGTGGAGCAGTGCTGCGATCCGGCTGAGTAATGGTTTGAGTCAGCGTCATCATATAGTCCATCATGGCCTGCTGCTGTCTCTGGAAACTCTCTAACCGCGACTCAGTCCTCTGCTCGCTCTCATGTAACCGCGTCTGAGTCCTCCTTTAATTCTCAGCTCGGAGCTCCCTCTCCGCCCTCAACTGCTCCTCGAGATAGGCAGTCCGTGCATCTCGTCCGCGAGGGCGCTGGAAGCCGGGGTATCTTTCAATACATGGTGACCCTCGGCTCCCATCATCTTAGTGCGGTACTGACTACCTCTAGGAGGGTAGACGGTACCCCACACCCTGATCGATCTGTCCAATGGCAGAATCGAGATCAGTCTCCGCTAAGTCCGGATACTGCTCCCGAGCAATCTCAGCAAGCATCCTCTGAGACTCCTCCCGCACACGCTCCTAAGTTAATATGAAAATAAATATTTGAATATCAATAAAAGTATGATACAAAGGCATTTATTTTATTGCTAAAATAAAATAAAAAAAGACTTACATGCTTCTCGGGACGGTTCGGAAATGCTTTCTGAGTCACGTAGGCAAATGCGTCCAACGAATCAGAAGAAATGGCCTCGTGCGCAACTCTGGCTAACGACCGCGAACCCAGACTATGATGGTCAGTCAGACCAGCACGATTGGTCGTGTTGGTCAAGCTAGTCGCCTTCAAAAAAAATATTATTTAGAATCGAGTTTATATTTAGAATTCAAAAAAAAATAAAAACTGAAATATTATTATTTTTTATTAAATACTAGCATTTTTTTAATAAATAAAATACAATATTCAGATTTTTATTTTTTTATGGAAAATAATATTCTAGTTTTTATTTTTATTAAAATAATTTATTTCCACTTTTGAATAAAAAAATTCTGATTTTTTAATATTAATAATATTCCAGAATTTTAAAAAAATACATGAAGTTTCGATTTTTTCTAATTTAAAAAAACCGGAACTTCAAGTATTTTTTATATTCTGAAACATTAATTTAAAAAAATGGAGTTTATATTTAGAATTCAAAAAAATAAAATTTGAAAGAGGAAGAATGAAATGAGGGTATTTTAGTCATACCATGAACTCTGGGTCGCGAAAATGGGCGCGTAGCCACTTCCACTCGTACTCCCGGAACTTGAATTCTTCCGGGGTAGCCTCTCGGGTATCAGCCCAGGCTGTCCAGAACATGTGCATCTCATTTTTCCAAGATTTTTACCTACAACACACGTTGCACAACATATATCATTCGTAAGAAAAAAAATTACACAAACAATGTAGATACAAAATAAATTAAAATGACTTACTTGGTAGACTGCACCTCGTCACACCAAGTACATAGTAGAGAGTCGGGAATGACAAACCACACCTATGAACAGCATAAATACACAATAATTTAAAAACATCACATATTGCATTTTCAAGAACTACGTGTTGATTGAAAAAACTTATTAAATATTTATTAACTTACCGACATAGCATTATTCAAAGCATCCTTTGTAATACCCTCGCCTTTAATATTGTATTTCATGATTTAAGTTAAGTATTTTCGCGTCATATCTGTGATGTTGTAGCAAGTACCGACGAATTATGTTAAATTGGATTCATGGTCATTCATACTATATTAGTTGTTGGGTGATATTGCAAGAATTCCATTTATGCTTGTTATAGTACTTAACGTACGTTAACATGTATTCTTAACGTACGCTATGTAGGCCGCCTTACGTACGTAATATCAGTACGTTAACGTACGTAATGCGGAAGATCCTCCAGCAATCCGCCTTTCGGCGGGTGGGGTCGAGCAAGGGTAGGTGGTCGGGAGTCGATCGCGACAGCCCAGTCAATGGCTATTACGTACGTAATAGCTGCCTGGTTACGTACGTAACGAACTGCGTGTTTTTAGACAGGGAGATTTGATGAAATTGGTTACGTACGTAATGATCATGAGATTACGTACGTAAAGGCTATAACGTACGTTAACCACGTTCGTTAACGTACGTAATGTCAAGTTCGATTATAAATGTATGACTTGCCATTCACTTCCTACTCGACCTCTTTCAATCTCCCAACTTAGGAACGATTCCTTTCCCTTCCAACTTCATTTCTAAGCCTTCCTAACTTGTGTTGGAGCTTCAACACTTGATTGATGACTTGGAGAGCTAGAGATTGAAGTGTATTCCTTGGAGTGTTGGTGTTGTTCTTCATTTTAAGGTTGGTCTTTCTTTAACTCATATCAATTCCATGCTTATGATGATGTTAGTAGATAAATACTTCACATAATGTTAGTTTAAACTAGTGTAAACATGATAAGTTAATTGAATCATACTCAAACCAAGTGAAGATTAACTTTGAAGGTATTAGTGTTACTTCTTGATGTAAATAACTTCATAATGTGATTGTGTTGATAATGATATACATAAAACATGAGGTATAGCATGATAATCGGAAGTTGATTTTAGTCTCAACACTAGGAACATGTTAAGGATGATATCCTTAATGATTAAAAGTGAGAAATGTTAAATTTGTCTTGAACATTCTATTGATTCTTGAAGGTAGTATGGAACCATGATTTTTGGCCTCTAAAACCTTTGTAATAAAATTGTTGGAAAGATGATATTAACCCTTTGTAGATGATCTTTGTTAGATGAATGAAGTTACTTCAAAAATCTCAAGTATTCAATGATATAACTAGGCTTTTAATAAATTCTTCAAAGTAAAACAATGAATGTTGATAGAAGGAAGTTGTAATCTTCATATGTTCGAATCTATCGATTTCGTTAAAGGGCGTTAATCGCTACATTGATAGGTTGATAATGTTCTTTAGAGAATTGTGTTAAATGTGATGATACAAATGCGGTAGATGAATAGCCGAATTCCATTTCATTAATCCATGCATGTCAAGAGGCGTAAATTAAGATGATGTTCTTAATTCACTAAAAACTTAAACTTATGTTTCATATAGTAATCAAGTTTTGAATGAAATCGTTGGTAAATAATGAAGAATGTAATTAAACACAAATTATATCGTAATTGGAAGTGTCGATGATTTGAAAAAGATATTTTCACGATATTGCATTAATAATAAACTAGACATCAAGAATTTGACACTAAGGTTAGAATATGTAATGATCATGATAAACATACGATGATTTGTAATAAGAACATTAAAATGATCGATAGGATAATCGATTTGTGAATATTGTTTATGCGATAATACCATTATCGCATTTATGTGTTGTTGAATGAATTATATTTCATTCAAGGTTGCTTGTTCACGTGAGTATTGTTAGACGAGGATACCGTTCGTTTGACCATTCGAGGAAGGATTATTCGTCTACGGAATTGAGGCAAGTTATCTTGCTTGGTTATAATGATGTGTGGATTCTTATGATGATTATGCATTTCGTGTATATGAAACACCTATAAACTTGTGTCTTGTGACTTGAGGTTGTTCTTGATGATGTCCCGTTTTCATCATGGGATTGTATACCCAAATTCGTACTTTTGGACCCTTGATATCGTTAAGCTTTGTTGACACTTCGGTGAGTTGTTCGATTTCTTGGAAAAAGTGTAATTCGTTGAGTTTCGTTGTCATGTTGTATCGTGACATCTCTGGAGTCATATCTGCGCGCCGATTGGTTATGTGTAGGATTTTTAGCCGGGCACTTGATGATCATGCGTGGAGGTTTTTCCGCATTTAGATCGTGCACACGAGACGTAGTTCGTGAGGCTAATTAGGTACATTATCCCACGTATATTCTGGATTCCGTATACGGGGTGGACATGTGCACGGACACATTTCCGGATCGGGCGTACTGTGACGTCCGTCTTGAGCCATAGTATATGGTCGTTCGTATATTTGGTTATCTTCGACAGTTGGGACTGATTGTTTATACGCCTTCGGGGTATATTCGATGGTCGGTGGATTTCTTTGAAATCGTATATATGAATTGTATAATGTCATGAGAATTATTATCATGTATAGCCGACCCTGTGGTTTGGGGCGAAATACTTGTATTTCGGGCGAGGAAAGGGCAAGGCACGGGAGGAGCACAATGGCGACGGAGGATTACGATGTATGCTATTTGGGGCGAGTCTTTTGGTTGTTCGGTTATGTTTTAAGCGTGACTTTCGTTTTATTTTTGTGTCGGATGAATGTACTAAAACTTGTTAGGTCACGCCCATCGTCATATGGTCTGTACCGTGTTTGGATCCTGTGTATGTTTGCTTGTATTTAAAAATATGAATAACTCATACTCCACACCGGGGTTTTGATAAATATTGTGGTACGGTGCCACGTTGTCAGATTTTAAGTGTATATTGTGATATTGCTTGGTGGGTCCCAGGAGGGATCCACGGCACTGTAATAGCCACTGTTTTTGGGCTGTTACAGAAGATGGTATCGGAGAGTGTGTTTTTATTTTGAGTCATTGTAGAATCGAAATAGCATCAAGAAAACTTCGTGCCACGTGTAACCTGTGCAAGCGCCTGACCCGTCGAATACGGTATGTTCTCATGAACCATAATTTGATTACTGGCATGTTATTGACGATGTATTGGTCTCCTTACTTATCTTGGCATCTTGCTACCATGAGGCAAAATTCATCTGTTTGAAGAGAACCTAAATTAATTATGTGATTGGAATTGTTTCGACTTAATGATGATATGATATTGAGTGTGTAACACTTGTAGTGCCAGTGATTCTTTACAACTGCTTTGTTGGATAGGAAATTCCCTGTTGTTATTAACTTAGCATGAATTATGATTGATAAATCAAACTGTACTTGTGACTTGGTTCTTTCAGTATGGAAAGGAACCTTAGAGGCCGTGGCAGAGGGGGACGAGGCCGCGGAAGAGGCCGAATTCCGATACCACGAGCTAACAGACGCGCGAATGTGGAACGAGTTCCGCAGCGGTGATTCGCCTTCTCGGGACCAATAGCACCACACCGGAGAGAATGCACGTGCCGACCCTTACACCGTGATGCAGGGCATGATGGCCCGGATGACCCAAATGGGTCGGTGATGGAAACTATGCAAAGGAATACTCTTGGTTAGCGGCGGGGACAACGACCTCCGCCTTTGGTGCCTGGCGGGATCGTGAGCCGGATTATTAGCGACATATCACGTCAGCGACCTCCGACTTTTGAAGGCTCATCTGAGCCTGCCGACATTGTACACTGGATAGAGCATTTCGAGAAACTGTTCGAGATGGTGGAGTGCCCAGAGGAAAATCGAGTTCTTTGTGGCGACTACTACCTCAGTAAGAGTGCCCATACTTGGTGGCTTTCTGTGAGGCCTGCCGAAGGCGCGAGTACTTGGGAGGAATTCAGGAATCTTATGCTAGATCGTTACTATCCTGCACCCCTCCTTGAAGCTAAACTGTCCGAATTACTAAACCCCGACCCATCGAAAGACGAGGATGTGTTAGTAATTGCTGAAAAATTCCAAGCACTTCTCCCTTTTGCTACGTCAGTTGTCCGTTCGGAAGCTGATAAAATCAAATATTTCCTCAAGAGGCTTAAACCCCGAATGAGGATGCAATTACTCAATCACCACTGTACGACCTTACCGGAGTTTATTGAGAAGGCTTTGGAGTATGAACTTACCGCGAAGGAGATTTCTAAGAAGCAGCCTCAGTTTTCCAACAAGAGATCCAGAACTGACTCCAAGGAGACAAAGAACCGGGGTATTCAAGAAACCCCACTGTACCAAATCCTTCGAGCGGCCACCTATGGCACCGAAACCGTCAGAACGCACTCTCGGGCAATCAGCTCACCTGTCGTGTGTTATAACCGTGGGGACCAGGGGCATATCAGCTCCAAGTGTCCGGCCGGCCGTTACTGTCACACTTGCGGGAAGAACGGTCATCGCGCTCGCTATTGCCGGGTGGACTCGGGCGTGCCCAGCGGCATCTCTTGCTCCGGTCTGATCTTGTTCGAACGTGCTCCTCCATCCGCTTCTTACCGGACTAAGGCGAACAAAGGGATGGGCCGTGGGAATCAAATTGGTACACCTACTTAGGGTTGCAAAACCCGAGTTTCTGAGATGAAGAAAGCCGATGATCCCGGCGCATGATTGCGGTACTCTCGAGATCCACTCTCGGCCGTTTGTGTTCTTTTTGATCGGTGCTTCACACTCCTTTTTGTCTAGTTCTTGTTTGAGTCGTTTGCATTTGAATCGTGTTATCAATTGTGAACCTTATGTAATTGGTCTACCCGATGGTAGAAGAATTATTGGGAGTCGTGAAGTACAGAACTGTCCGATTAGCATGAACAACCGTGAGTGGTTGTCTGACTTGATTGTGGTGGATTTACCTAAAGATGATGTAATCTTGGGTATTGACTGGATGGATCGTCACGATGCCGTCCTTAGCGTCCGTAAGCGAATGGTGACCGTCACATCGGATGATGGCGTCGAGTGTATTTTTCGGGGTGATAATCCCAATCATTCTGGGAGAGTCATCAGCGCTATGAAGGCTATGAGATTACTGAACCAGGGATGCATTGGTTATTGGTGTTACATGACTAAGACAGCTGACCGGCCAGTCAAATTTGTAATACCCGTAATTTTTGTTCCCCGGAAATTTTCTATTTTTGGCGGAAGTCTATTTTGACGACTTGCTTGGGACCGTTTCGTCATCCTGAGAATGATTAATTCTACACTTTTTGTCATCCGAGTTCGTTTCGGTATCGTTTTGTTGAATTCCGTGTTCTTTAGCGACTTTTCCACGTATGAGTTCGACTTTGTTAAATCACCATAAATTCTTGGAAGCTCCAAAAATTCTAAATCTTTGCAATCTTATATAGCATCGAGTTAGCTTTCCAATGGTTCAAACGGTGAGTCAATCGGAGTCCGGACGAGAGAGTTATGGTCGTTTTAGCTCACCCGCTCGTTATTGGCCGATCACTGCCGGCCGAACCCGGCCGTGTCGTCCGACACGGCCCGTGCCGTACTCGTCCGGAAATGCCGGAGTTTCTGCCTCAGGACCCGGCCGTGTCGTCCGACACGGCCCGTGCCGAACCCTTCCGGATAAGCCGATAAATGCGCCCAACACGCGGCCGTGTCGTGCAGCGCAGTCGAGACATGCCGAAGTCATTGTCGGACGGGTCACCGTCGGAAGGCCCTCCGCGCGGCCGTGTCAAGCGGGACGGTCGAGTCCTGTCGGCCAGGTATGCGACACGGCCGTGCCCGATCGGCACGGGCCGTGTCGGCAGAACGATCGGCCGTATAAAAGGCCTACGCAGACGCTTTTTCTTGCCATTTTCACCTTCTTCTTCTCCTCTTCCGCACTGGCGTGTTCTAAGCTTGAAGCCATGTTGTTTAACAACATATCCATGGAGTCTTGGAGCTCATATCATCAATCATCCATCCTATAACATCCTTTGATCGAGCGAATCAGTCGATTCTCCGAAATCTAATTTTGGGGATTTTGGGTATTTTGTTCGATTTCGTCCGTTTAATCCGATTTAACTTAGGATTGTGATGGATTGATGATTATTTAGATGTATTGTATCATTTCCCTTGTTATCCCATGGTTGGATCGTATCGATTCGTTGTTTTGGTCGAGTTCTTGACCGACGCCTTGAAGGTGTCCGGTAAAATGTCATAGAGGGGTTTTCGGGCGTTCTGCGATTATTCTTCCTCGTATGATCGATGATTTATTGAATTTATGTTGTTAGGGTCGAATTTTTGTGAAGAACTCGAGTCGAAACCCTTCCGTTCGTTGTCTTCTTCGTGGTTCAAGTTTCCCGGTCGAACCGTGTTCTTTGGGATCTTCGGTAACGTTTATTAAGGCAAGTATACATTTATGATTGTACGTTCTCGACTTTGAAAGTATGAAATATTGATGGCATGCTTATTTATATCCACTCCGGGACGGACCGACGGGTCCTCTGAGGGTTTCGTAGCCTCTGGTGCGATTCCATGGATAATATGAATTAACCACTCCGGGACGGGCCGACGGGTCCTCTGAGGGTTCCGTAGCCTCTGGTGCGGTTCCACGGTATTCATATATGTATTGATGACGGATGATATGAACGAACCACTTTGGGGCGGGCCGACAGGTCCCCTAAGGGTTCCGTAGCCTCTGGTGCGGTTCCAAGGTATTCATATACGTCTTGATGTGATGCTATGAGATTTAGTTATTCCGGAATACTAGTCTTAAATTGATGAATTGACGGATATTGATGAATTGACGGATTACATTTACTTTATTGTCGAGAAGTATTATGTTTCATATTGTTATACTTGCACTAGCTATTCGACGGCTAACCCCTTTATGGGGGAAATACGTTTCATGTATTTCAGGTTCCAGGAGAGCGGACAGGCGGGTACCAGGTCGGCATGAAGATGATGGGCAAGTGTGATACTGTGTCTTGTCTCCGGTTATCTCTTTTGGTTTCCTCCATTCAGTGTTGTTGTACTGGAATGGTTTTTAAATACTCGAGTATTGTATTTCGCTTCCTTGATGTTCCGGCTGTGTTGCCGAGGTATTGATTTGTGCAGTGATGTATATGGTTTCATTGTTTATGGTTTCGAATACCATTTGTATCGTCTTTCTTTCTATTGTATGTAGACCTTATCGGTCAAGTTTATAGTTCCGCGTATGTATAGCCTTGAGGGTCCCACGGCGGGGCTCACGGCGCTGTAATATACCCTGAATAACTTGGGGGTGTTACAGAATATGGTATCGGAGATTAGGTTTATGGATACCTAGGCTGTCGGTCTTTTGGGTCGATTGAGTCGGCATTTGCCCACAGTATCACTACTCTGCCATCATCACCGTGCGACCGGTACTTGTAAGTCCTCTCACTCTTCTCGTATTTTTTTCTTAATCGTTTCGTTTATAGCTTGGTATTCTTGGGAATTGGTCACTTCGAGAATGTGCGATTCGGATTATACTTACGCACGTGTGTGCCCTTCAGAATGTTGGCTGAAAGTAGGAAGAATCGTGGCTGTGATCACGGACGTGAACCCTTCCTTGAGATTTTGTTAAATTGCTAATTGCGATATTGGTGTGTAACGGTATTATGTTGAGACTTTGTTTAGGAGTCGCATGCTAGTATCACGGGAGATCTTCGTCTTCACAGACCTGTAAGTATGTTGTTCGGATTATTCGAAAATTCTTGGTTATCTTGGTGATTTTGGATTTTCCGTTGAAATGTTTGTGCGAGTGATTGCAAGTTTCGAGGACGAAACTTATTTTTAAGGGGGGTAGAGTGTAATACCCCGATTTTTCGGATATATTTTTTTCGTTTATATATTGGATATCGTGGATGGTTAATTATGCTCGAGGACGTTGTGAACGTTTGAAAATGTTATTGAATTGAGTATATGTATTGATTTTGCCGTATGCTCGTATTTGGTATGTCATGACTTTGGACAGGAATTGTTGAAATTGGCTAAGTATGGAATTATTACGTACGTTAATAAGGTGAGATTACGTACGTAAGATTGGCATGGTTACGTACGTCAAGGCTAAGGTATTACGTACGTAACGAAGGCATCGGACAGAACCGAGTCCTGTGAGGCAGGTGGGATCCTGTTTCGGCAACTTTCGGCGGAGGATGTTGACAGGTGAGTCAACGTACTGTAGGTCACAAGTCGTCCAGAAACAAGTCTAGAGGGGGGGGTGAATAGACTTGTAGAAACTCTTGAACTCTTTTTCTCGAAGAGTGAGTTTCTTCAGCTGATGATCAAACAAATGACTAGGAGTCGTTTGTTCTTGGATATGTGCGGAAGTCAGCTGATGACGAATATAAATTAACTTAATGAAACACTTAACAATGGATGCAGCAGTTAGAGTATGATGCAGTAAAACAGTAAATAACACAGGCAGTTATAGTGGTCTCAGAGGTGGGGTAATCCTCTACTAATCCACTTTTCTCCAAACCAGTTGGAGATGAATTCACTATAATTTTCAACCAGTGATAAAGATTACAGTGATTCACAACACACTACAACAGCTTCCAACCAGTGGAATTCTTTGCCGTTGTATACACACTTGACTGCCTTGCACCTCTTGATCCTCGATCCTCGGATGCCTTTACAGTCTGCTACTTCAACCAGTGAAGTACCCCGTACTCAAGATTTAAAGACAAGAGTGTTTGTCTTCTCCAACTAAAGAGCTTCCTTGAATATGAACTTTTTGGATCTGCTCTTTTTCACGATGCTATTTGATTGCTTGAGATTGCTTTGTTTGCTTTGATCGCTAGAGTATATGTTCGCACCGGTAGTTGCTCAGTTTCAAATCTTCGGATATATATAGATCACGATCTCTGAGCTTCTTCCTTGTAGCCGTTGCAAATCTTTGAACAAATCCGTCCGTTGGAGAGAGACTTCATTGTTTAATCTTTTACGAGCGTTGCAAGGTGGATTCCCATTATTTAATTTTATCTTCCGACCGTTGTGAGGACTTACGCATGTGAGCGCCGAATCTTTTGAATATAAAAGGATTAAAGTCTTCACGGTGGGTCGGGATGATTTAATTAAATCATATCTTTTGCGGGAATCACTCCAATTTGTCTCTTCACGTTGCATGTGAGCTTTCCGTAATATTTGACTTTTCAAAGCATCTTGTGTGGATTTGGAGTACTAGGCCGTAGTTGAGTAGGGTGTGGTGCGGCTTACATCTTTGCGGAGTAGGTCGTCTCATTTGTATCTTGTTTGAGACTTGTCCGATCGGGTGACTTCCACGAGGTTCCTCATGCGATCTGGTCAAACTTCTCGACAAGTTTTTAGTTGACCGGGGCTACTCGATTGGAGTCATTTGTACTTCTCGATGGACTAGACTGTACTCTAGTACTTAGCCGATTTTCACTTAACTAACTTTGGCCTATAGAAGACACTCATTTGGTTCTTCTTTACATATTGCCAATTTTATACTTAACATATTTTGGCCTATGGAAGATACTCATTTGGTTCTTCCTTACATTTTGCCAATTAATAAACATTTGATTTTAAATTAATGACATCATCAAAATCTAACAAGTATTCCTAACAAATTCCCCCTATTTTGATGATGGCAAAACTAAGTAAGAAATCAAATGGCCAAGTCTCGCACTTAAGTGCAAGACAAAATCAAATCGATCTAATATTGAGACAATGGAAAATTGTCATTCAACAGATCGTTCATAAAATTTTCGACTTTATCATTGAAATTATACAAGATTGTTTTAAGTACGTAAAAATAAAATTACAAGTAAGAAAATAATTTAAGGTCATCTGCCTCTTCCTCTGCCTCTTCGAATAGCCGCTTGGCGTGTCCGAATGGTTTGGCTCGATAGGTCTTACCTTGACGGAGCAAGGCCATACTTTCTCTTCACAACCGGTCTTTGCGAAGTCCTGCTCTGCCGAGATCTGAATTTGTTCTCAAGGCGGACTAGCTTGATTTCCTCCTGAAGTTGTAGCTCATCAAGTTCACCATCCATGCGGATTGGTGCTTCTTCACTACGAATTTAGGGATCATGGGAAATGCATTTTGCTCTTTTGCGTACTTCTTTAGAACAGCCCAAAGCTTAGGATGAACCTCTTCCATCCAGTTTATGAAAATCTCCTGTGGGGAGAGTTTGTCATCTTGAAGTAGTTCCCAGACATAAAAGTCTCTGACGAACTTCTTCCTAGCAGCTCCCCATATTTCAAGAGCTTCAAGTGGGCAGAAATCTTCAACATACCATAGCTCCAGACCTTCCCATTCAAGAGTAGGTTCAAAGCCGCCTCTGGTCCTTCTGCGCTTCCCTTCAGGCTGGTCAGCCTTGTCTTCTTGATCTACAGCTTCCTTCCTTTTTAGGCTAGAGGGTCCTTCAATCTGGGGGACATCCTGCTTTTTCTTACTTCTGATCTCTTCCCCCTGAATCCTCTCTTCCCCCTTTTTGCCAGCATCAATGAGTGTTGTCAACTGTTGCTCCATGCGGCTCATCCAATCAGACATGTCAAAAGGCATTCTGTTGTTTGTAGGAGGAGGAGGCTGAGGGATTTCTCTCTGAAGCAGGGTGTCAATCTTGGCATTAATGGTCTGAAGGTCAGGAGTGACCTGAGTTGATAGCAGCTCCCCAATGGTGTCTCTGACAATTTGTTTGATCAGCTCAGTCATGGTAGGGGATAACTGAGCTGATGGGGAGTGTTCTCCTGATCCTTCAGCAATGGAGCCACTAGACTGCAGGCTCCTGGCTGCAGCCGGTAGGTCAGATTGAGTCTTCTCCGGGTCACGACACTGAGTCCTCTGCCAGTTCTGCGTCTAGGCTGGTGTACCGGGGAGGTACAACAATCCTATCTGCAGCTTCGTTGGTAGGCTCTGGCTCCTGCTCTGGCTCCTTTTCTCTTTCTTCCTCTTTCCCTTCTTCTTCTTCAGATTTCTCTTTTTCTCCTTCTCGAGATTTTTCTATCTCTTTTTCCTCATCTTTTTCTTTTTCTTCTCCAGCCGCCACACCAGCTCCTCCTTCACCTCCATCATCATTATTATCATCATCATCATCATCATTTTTCTCATTATCATCCTTCTCCTTTTCTCTTTCATCGTCTTCATCCTTCTCCTTATCTTCTTCTTCTTTTTCCTGCTCCACTTCTTCTCCTTCTTCATCTTCTTCATCATCCACTTCTTCTGTTTTCTCAATCTCCTCTGTCTCCTTTTCAACTGGTATGTTTTCTTCAGATTCTTTTTCTTTTTCATCCTCTTCAACCAAATTGATAATTTCATTTTCTTCATCAACTTCTTCTATCCTAATTTCCTTTTCTACTTCCTCCTCTTCCTCCTCTTCTCCAAAGCTACCATCAAAAATACTGAGCATTATAGAGTGGATAAAATGGTCCATGTTTGTCTCAAAATGTGACATGAACCAGTTATCCTGGAGGAGTAAGGCTAAATCTGACTCTTTGCAAAAATAGATCGAACATCCTCCGTGGCTTGGGGGTATTCCCAACCACTAGATTCAACAAAAATTTGAAAATTTGTAAAGGACATGGTTTTAAGAGTTTTCCACTCTTTAAAAATATTTACGAAAGAGTGTTTTTCGCTTGTGGCTTGACAAGTCAAGTTGTTCTATGGAGAGATTAAAAGTATTATTTTCTAAAAGATTGAATGAGTAATCGCTTGAGGATAGATATAACAAGTCCTGCTTCCTCTTCTTCGGTCATGTACACTGGAGGAGTAATGACAGTACAATTCTAGTTTCGGTATCAGTGCAGGTGGTCCGATGAATAGTGGCCCGGGCTGATGGGTGGCATAGTGCTCAGTGCTCTCCTTGACTGCAGCTTCCTTGGCCTCTTTGGAGAGGGTTCGGTGATGACCGCAGTTGGAAGGTCCTTCGGGCTGGTCCCCTTCTCTTGAATCGGATGGCGATAGGTGTATCGTCGGACTCATTCTCGGACTCATTGCGATTCGATCTCACTGCAGTTGGTCCGAGTCGATAGATCGTATCTTGGGCAAAAGCTTGAGTCCTGCAAATCCTTCAACAACTGGGCCGCCCCGGTGACTCAACCTTCTTCTTATCATGGTCCATGTGACCAAGCCTCTTGTTTGGGTGGAAAGGGTCAATGTTTCCCTTGGCCACTCCAGTCTGCTCCAAGAACCAACTAAGATGCGTTCGAACGCCAACTTAGTCTTGAACTTCTTCTCTCCCTCGAGCCATTCGACCTTGTTCACCTCGCGAACAAGTTGCCTGAAAATGTAATCGGCCCAATCAACTTCCTCTCGTTGAATTAACGCACCCAACACCATGAATTTTGAAGATGATAGTTGGTCATAGCTTCCTGCCATTCCCATGACTATTTTGTTTGTGATGTCCAAAGCAACTCGATAGAACCTTTTCAACTCATTTCTCTTCGCTGTAAACTTCAATTTCTCAGGGACATTTTCGAGCTTAATCGTCTTCCACGTTTCGGCGGGTGATTGTTTGAGCGCTTCGACCGCCAAACCGCGATGTTTCATCCCGAATACAGAGCGAATCTTCTCTGTATCTATGGTGACTGGTACTCCACCGACCTTGCTCTGAATCTCGTGCTGAATCAGGTAAGCGTTGCGATAAAATTCAACCACATCTTCCTTGAACAAGTGTTGAGGGTTGATTTCGAGAAACGGGTAGATTCCGTCGCCATCGCCGGATTAAGTCGAGCATATCAAAGTCCTCTAGATTTGCTTCCAGTAATCCTTCGAAATCGACGACCATGGAGAAGATGACCTGGTCCTTCATCGCCTTCAAGTTTGCTCCGTCAAAAGATGCCATTTCTGCAAAAAGATTTTAGGATTTAGTGTGTATTTTGCTCTGTAAATTTTAGGGTTTCTGAAAGCGTAAAGAGGAAAGTGAAAGGGTTTCTTTCTTATAAAGAAGATGAAAGGACGTTTGGATTAGTTTATTATAAGTTTAAACGGTGGTACGCCTTTTCATATTCTTTTGAATTTCAAATTTGAATCGGTGGCCCCATTTAAAATTTGACAGTTGATTCTGATTGGCCACCGTAGAGGTTAATTAAATGGGCGTGTGACGCGTGTATTTAAAATTGCCACTAGGCTTATAAAATGTATTTTTAAATGCTATTTCTTAAGCCAAAATAATATTTTAAATATGACAGATAATAATTAAAAATTTAGAGATTAGTTTAGAGAACTTAGCTGGTCTGATTCGTTGACTGTTGACCGCTCTGCTACAGGTGAGTTTGACCTCTCGCCTGGTATTCTGTACAGCTAAGTTGCTTCGTCTGGCCTTCGTCTTCTCGCCTGCATCAGCTTAGGCTGATTCTGAGGGTCCGTCCTTCCTTCAACTTGCTTCAGAACTAGATTCCCAATATATTAATCAAAGGTCACTGCTAAGCTCTAGGAATCTTTCTTCTGGCAGGGGTTTGGTGAAGATGTCAGCTATTTGGTAGTCTGTGCTGACTCTTTCAACTCTAACTCTTTTGTTAAGCACATGGTCTCGAATGAAATGGTGCTTAACGTCAATTTGCTTTGTCCTTGAGTGCAAAACCGGATTGTTGGTTATTGCAATAGCACTATTGTTGTCACACCATATAGGAACTTCGTTGGCAATAATATTGTAGTCCCTTAATTGTTGTCTGATCCAAAGAATTTGTGCACTGTGACTACTGACTAGGTATTCGACTCAGTAGTGGAGATAGAGTTAGAAACACCTTCTTGCTAAACCAGATATCGATCTGTTCCTAGGAATTGACACGTTCCACTAGTGCTCTTCCTATTGATTTTGCATCCGGCGAAATCCGCATCTGAGTATCCTGATAGCTCGAAGTTGTCATCTTTGGGGTACCACAGTCCAACATTAATTGTAGACTTTAGGTACTTGATTATTCTCTTGGCTGCATCTAGGTGTGATTGCTTTGGCTTGGACTGGAATCTTGCACAAACTCCAACTGCATATGATATGTCTGGCCTACTTGCAGTTAGGTACAGAAGAGATCCGATGAGTCCTCTGTAGTGGGTTGAGTCCACTGATATGCCTGCCTCGCATCTAGGTGAGTGCTTGTGCTCATTGGAATTCTTGCGGGTTTGGTGATTCCATTCCATATCTCTTGATGAGATCTCGGGTATATTTTGCACGGTTGATGAAAATTCCTTTTTCCATCTCGCAACTTGTAATCCGAGAAAGAAGTTAAGCTTTCCCATCATACTCATCTCAAATTCTCCTTGCATGAGGTTGGAGAATTTCTCGCATAGTTCTGGATTGGTTGACCCGAATATGATGTCATCCACATAAATCTGAACTATTAGAATGTGGCCTTCGTCCTCCACTCTGAATAGGGTCTTGTCCACTTTTCCTTTGCAAAATCCATTTTTCTCAAGAAACACAGACAGTGTTTCATACCATGCTCTCGGTGCTTGCTTGAGTCCATACAGAGCCTTCAACAGCTTATAGACTTTGTCTCCTTTGACAAAACCTGGGGGTTGCTCTACATAGACTTCTTCTTCTAGGATTCCATTCAGAAACGCACTTTTCACATCCATCTGGTAGACTTCAAAATCCTTGAATGCAGCATATGCGAGGAATAGTCGATGGCTTCTAATCTTGCAACAGTGCATAAGTTTCATCAAAATCTATTCCCTCACATTGTGCATATCCTTTTGCTACGAGTCTGGCTTTATTCCTAACAACAGCTCCGTCTTCATCACTCTTGTTTTTATACACCCATTTGGTGCCAATAACTTTCTTGTGATTAGGTCTGTCTGTTAGTTCCCAAACTTTGTTTCTCTCCATCTGCTCCAATTCCTCTTGCATGGCATTAATCCATGAATAATCTTCCAAGGCTTGTTCTGTCGTCTTGGGTTCAATTTGCGACATGAAACATGAGAACATCGCCATTCCTGCTGGTAGAGTTGACTGTCTTTTCTTGACTCCATCAGTCAACTTTCCGATAATTTGCTGAATTGGATGATCCTTGAGCCATTTGGGGATCTCGTCCTCTTCTAGGTTTGTTCCCCCTGTTGGATTGCTCTGGTGGTTGTCTGCATCTGCTGGATTCTGGTCTGCAACTGGATCAGCTACCGCCTTGTCATCTGCAGCTTTGTTCAACTGCAGATGAGTCTTTGTCGGCTCATTTGGTCTTCTTCCGACAAGCTGGATCGAGATAGGTTTGGTGATCCTGTCGATCTGCAGTTGGGTCTTCATCACCGCAGTTGGGTCATCAGCCGATCTGCAGTGAGTCCACCATTCCAGTGTCATGTACAATGACTTCTTCAAGGGTTGCTGACTTGAGCTTGTTCTCAATTTGCTCAAGTTGTTTCCTGTACTCAACGGTAGATTCATCAAAGACAACATGGGGTGTTTCCTCCACAACTAAGGTTCTTTTGTTGAAAACTCTATATGCCTTGCTTCTTTGGGAATATCCCATAAATAGACCATCATCGCTTTAGCATCAAAGGCATTTAGCTGTGTTTTACCGTTGTTGTGGATGAAACACTTGCAACCAAAAACATGAAAGTAAGCAACAGTAGGAGTTCTATTATTCCAAACCTCATAGGGAGTTTTGCCATGTCTCCCTACTATCATACTCTGTTAGGTGTGGCAGTGTGTTAATGGCTTGACCCCGAGAACCTTTTGGGTAGGTCATACGCAATCATGGACCTTCTTTGCTTCCTTCGTGGTTCTGTTCCTTCTTTCGGCAACACCACTCTGTGGGGCGTCACATGCAGAGAGCTCATCTTGGATCCCATTCGATCGCTGAAATCGATTATCGCCTTGTTGAGAAACTCTCCTCCTCTATCGATCGATCTTGATTATGGAGAGGGATTTCTCATTCTGGATCCTTCTCGGCGGCTCGGGTAACTTGGTCAAGGTTTCACTTTTCTTGTATAGAAAAATGATCCAAGTGTACCTTGAATAATCATCTACAATCACAAGAGCATGCTTTACGCCGCTCAAAGTCCTTGGCTTGATAGGACCAAATAGATCCATGTGGAGTAGATCTAAGATCCTTGTTGTGAGCGTTGTAGTGCCCGGCTTGAACGACGCCTTGGTCCGCTTTCCCTTGACATGCATCACAGTGCTTCCTTCTTGAATGCTTCATTTGGAAGTCCTCGACCCGACTTCCGAGAGCTAATCTTGTTGATGGCTTTGAAGTTCGGGTGACATAGTCTTTTGTGCCACGACCATCCATTCTCGCCTGAGTCTTGGATAGAAAACAGAGTTAGGTGTTCCTGTGTTCCAATCAATCATGTATACATCTCTTCTTCGGAAACCTTGTAGCTTTATTTCTCCAGATAAGATGTCTATCACCATACACTTCAAGATGGTGAAGACTACTAGATTCTTCTCGTCGCAGAATCGGCTTATGCTCGGAGGTTGTATTTGAGACCTTTGACATAATGAACTTTGGATATCACAATGTTTCCTCGGTGCGGCTCTCCAAAGCCTTTTGTCTGTCCTCTAGAGCTATCTCCAAAGGTTACATCGGGACCTCTTTCCTTGATATATTTGGTCAAGATCCTCTTGTTCCCGGTCATGTGCCTTGAGCATCCAGTCTACAAACCACTCTTCACCTCCAAAATTTGAGCTTGAGGAGATGTGGTTGTAGTCCTTCCATCTCTTCTGCAATTAAACAAGCAGAGACTTAGGTACCCAAATTTGTGTGGGTCCTTTGGGGTTAGTTGGTTTCCTGGAGAATTGATTTCTCCTTGGATTATAGGAATTGTTATTATTATTATAACCCTTATAAGGTGCCTGTGGTCGAGGTCTAAATCTCTGGTTGGATTGTATCTGGATATTCCTCAAAATAGTGTGGGCCATTTCTAAATCTAGGCTGAGTCCATTTTTTAAGCCTTTGTGGTCTCCACACTTGTTCGTTTTTGTAATTTTGATAACCTTGAGGTTTCCATCTGCCCCTCCCATTATGAAATCTATTTTTGGGGAGTTGTTGGTAATAGTGGGCTTGTTGTGCGTCTTGCTTTTGCACAGGCCCTTTGCCTGTCGCTGTCTAGGTGGTTGTGCAGTGTAACATTGCGGCAATAGACGTTTGACTTGGTTGTTGCTGCTTTTGAAAGTCGGTTTATACAGGCTCGTGATCGAGACCATTGTTTCTCCTTGATAAACTTGGTTTTTAACTAGAGGGAGTGTGAGAATCATATCCAAGGCCCGATTTGGTATATAATGACCTTTTATAAGTACACAATTCGCCCCGAGTTGAAGACGCCTTCAGGAGGTTATTTCCTGTGCTCGAGTTTTATTTAATCGTGCCGACTTAGTAAACTCGGCTTTGGCATGAGCAAGTGCGGTGACTTTTCTTTAAGTAAAATATTTAGCCGGTCTATCTCAATTTGTATTGGCACTTGCACAGTTTTCAAAATCAGATTTGTCTCGGCCTTATTTAAATCTAGGTGAGTTTTCGAATCATTTTTCAATTTTATTCTCATCTTGCGGCTTAGTCTTCTCTCTTGTCTGACTTGGTGTGCGATTTAAGTGTTTCAAAATCTTTGAATAATTGATTTACCGATTCATGTAAATCCATATCTTGTGACATGGCTGAGCTATTATTTGAACCGGTAGGTTTAGAAGTTACCTCTTCATCAGCCAAGTTTGCCATCAGGCAATCATACTCCTCGTCGTCATCAGAAAAGAAACCGCCGCTTGATTCGACATGCTCCTGGTCTTCTACGATGAGAGCTTTTCTTCTGTCTTCCTTTCTGGCCACCTCCTTCTTGGTTTCATCCTTCTTGAGCTCGGGACAATCCATTTGGATGTGTCCTATTTTATGACAGTTGTAGCATTCAACTTTCCAGCTTCCAGCCTTCTGGTTCCTTCTTGGGTTCTCCTTGTAGTTTTTCTTATACTTGGAGTAGTTCTTTCTGAAGTTACTGAACCTTTGCATAATGAAAGCCATTTCCTCCTCAAAATCTAGCGGATTTGGAGGTTTCACATCAGATGTGCTCTTAGCAGGGACTCATTTGCAAATGCGATTCCCTTCTCTGCAGGCTCAGTTGAGGATGAGCTTGGAAGCTCGAACTCATAAGCCTTTAGATCAGAGAACAGCTCCTGAATCTTTATCTTATTCAGGTCTTTGGATTCTCTCATAGCTACAGCCTTCATGCTCCATTCTGGATTTAGAGATCTGAGGACCTTAAGTGCCATTTCCCTGTTGCCATAGGTTTTGCCCAGGGAGTTGATTTCATTGATAATTTCAGTGAACTTTGTGTCCACTTGGTCTATTGATTCTCCATTCTTCATTTTAAAGTTGTCAAACTTTTGGATAGCTATTGACAACTTGTTCTCCTTGATCAGCTCCGTTCCTTCACACATTAGAGCTAATGTGTCCCAAATCTCTTTGGCATTCTTACAATTTTTGATCTTGACCATTGTGGATTTGTCAAGAGTTTGGTATAGCACATCTCTGGCCCTGTTGTCAAGATTGGACAGCTTTCTCTCTTCGGGGGTCAGCTCCGTTCTCTTCTTAGGAATCTTTTCGGGCCTCCCAGCTGCGATTTCCTCGGGCGTGTTGTCCTTCTCGAAAATGAATGGACCGTCTTCAATGATGCACCACATGTCGTCATGGATTGAAGATAAATGTGCCTGCATTCTTATCTTCCAGAGATCATACTCGTCAACTGAAAAGACAGGTAGTCTAGAGTGCATGTGTTCCATTATAACGTGAGAGATAAGATATATATCTTAATATAGATCTGGTTCGTGAAAAAAAATGAACCAACCGCTCCGATACCACTTGTAGGTCACAAGTCGTCCAGAAACAAGTCTAGAGGGGGGGTGAATAGACTTGTAGAAACTCTTGAACTCTTTTTCTCGAAGAGTGAGTTTCTTCAGATGATGATCAAACAAATGACTAGGAGTCGTTTGTTCTTGGATATGTGCGGAAGTCAGCTGATGACGAATATAAATTAACTTAATGAAACACTTAACAATGGATGCGGCGGTTAGAGTATGATGCAAAAGCAAGAAATAACACAGCGATTATAGCGGTCTCGGAGGTGGGGTAATCCTCTACTAATCTACTTTTCTCCAAACCGGTTGGAGATGAATTCACTATAATTTTCAACCGGTGATAAAGATTACGGTGATTCACAACACACTACATGACTTCCAACCGGTGGAATTCCGTGCCGTTGTATACACACTTGGCGCCTTGCACCTCTTGATCCTCGATCCTCGGATGCCTTCTGATCTGCTACTTCAACCAGGAAGTACCCGTACTCAAGATTTAAAGACAAGAGTGTTTGTCTTCTCCAACTAAAGAGCTTCCTTGAATATGAACTTTTTGGATCTGCTCTTTTTCACGATGCTATTTGATTGCTTGAGATTGCTTTGTTTGCTTTGATCGCTAGAGTATATGTTCGCACTTAGTTGCTCAGTTTCAAATCTTCGGATATATATAGATCACGATCTCTGAGCTTCTTCCTTGTAGCCGTTGCAAATCTTTGAACAAATCCGTCCGTTGGAGAGAGACTTCATTGTTTAATCTTTTCTGAACGTTGCAAGGCTGGATTCCCATTATTTAATTTTATCTTCCGACCGTTGTGAGGACTTCTGCATGTGAGCGCCGAATCTTTTGAATATAAAAGGATTAAAGTCTTCACGGTGGGTCAGGATGATTTAATTAAATCATATCTTTTGCGGGAATCACTCCAATTTGTCTCTTCACGTTGCATGTGAGCTTTCCGTAATATTTGACTTTTCAAAGCATGCTGACGTGGATTTGGAGTACTAGGCTGTAGTTGAGTAGGCTGTGGTGCAGCTTACATCTTTGCAGGTAGGTCGTCTCGGCTGTATACTGTTTGAGACTTGTCTGATCAGGTGACTTCCCTGAGGTTCCTCGGCTGCAGTCTGGTCAAACTTCTCTGACAAGTTTTTAGTTGACCAGGGCTACTCTGATTGGAGTCGGATGTACTTCTCTGATGGACTAGACTGTACTCTAGTACTTAGCCGATTTTCAGCCTAACTAACTTTGGCCTATAGAAGACACTCATTTGGTTCTTCTTTACATATTGCCAATTTTATACTTAACATATTTTGGCCTATGGAAGATACTCATTTAGTTCTTCCTTACATTTTGCCAATTAATAAACATTTGATTTTAAATTAATGACATCATCAAAATCTAACAAGTATTCCTAACACGTACGTGTTACGTACGTTATACAGGACGTGTTACGTACGTAACACAACCATTGTACTGTAGCAAGTCAACTGGTATATTACGTACGTTATATGGTATGGGTTACGTACGTAATGGACTGCACGGAATGAGACAGTGAGATGGTTACGTACGTTATGGATTTTGGATTACGTACGTTAAAGTTGTTACGTACGTTAAGAAAGGACACCTACGTATGTAATGAGAGTGCAATTTATATATTGAAGTGTTGCCTTTCATTTCTCTCACGATCCTTTGAGATATTTCTCTCCAAAACTCGTCCCTCTTCACTTTTAAGAGTGTTCTAAGCACTTTTAACATGATTGTGAGCTTGGAATCATGGAATTAGAGCTTGGTTATGGAACTATTGTTGATTCTTGAAGTGATTTCTTGTGTTATCCATATTCTATGAGGTCTATGTTGAAGGAAGATAATGATATGCTTTGAATATGTTGATTATGATTATGGAATCATAGAGATCTTGATGTTCTTGAGGCCATATGATGACTATGATGATTTAATGATTCTTGGAATGGAGTTCAATTATTCTTTCTTCGTGGTTCGTCCATACAAGGTAATCCTCATATCCCTTTGATAGTGGCTCATTTTTTTTCTTTTTGGATTACTACTTAGGAGGGAGTATGTTGGGAATCGTATATTTTGATGTTCGTCTTATTTCAATGAAAATGCATAAATTGGACTGTACTTTTATCCGCTGCGTGAGTATTTTTGAAATGGATTTTGGTATTTTGCCAACTGAAATTTTATTTTGTAAAACCGATTCTCTAAACTGAGTTTTTTTTTGGCATTTTAACCTTGATCGTTTTGACGGTATTTGGAAAATGATTTTTTTTAGTATTTGAAAAATATTACCGTCATCAGTCTTTTTGACATTTTTGAAATAACGTGGAAAATTGTGCTTAGCCTGGTAAATCCTTGTGAGAACGGTTTATGACGTGTAATATTCCCAGGAGGATCTGGGGTGTTACAATTATGGTATCATGTGATAATGTTATACGAGATTTGTTGGAATTGTAATAAGAGATTTCGGATGTTGATATGATCATTGAGATCTTCTTCATATGGTGATAAGGGTTTTGTTGCGATTCTTGAGATTGTATGAATGAAATGATGAAGAAAATGGTAACATGGAGATATATACCTCGGAGATGTTGTTCGGAACGTGATTTCGGATATTTCATGTTCTTGAAGAATTCTTGAATTATACGAAGTGATGAAATTTTTTTTTTTTTTAGAAGTGTTGATGTTTTGAAAATGAATATGGAATATTCATATCTAGAGCTAAATTATGTGTTGGAAATAATATTCGTATAGGAATACGAATGTGATTATGAGTTTGATGAGACTATTATTCATCTCTGAATTTGGAAGCCCATACGTATGGAGCAAATATTCAAATCGAATGAATGGATTGTTTGATAACCTTTTTAATATGATTATCTATTGTTTTGAACCAGTCGGATGATTCGAATTGACGACGGTTATAAGTAAATTTTAACGATGGATTTACGAGAAGGGAACCTTGTCAATTCGTATTTAAGAATTGAGTTTGGAACATTTAGACCCTTATTATTGGTCCGAATTGGTTGCTGATATGATCGTCATATTTCGACTCGTATTGTGGACAGGATTTGTAAGTGTCTCGAGTTGGATTGTTCGGGATGTGATTAGTCGAGATATGGTAAAACGATTGAGTTCGTGGTTTGGTGGTATTGATATTGGTCGTCATCGAACCGGTTGATTATCAATCCTTCGTTTTACAATAAGGTATGATGTTTGATCGTGAATTATGACTGTTGTGTTGCGGTTAAGGTTGAAGGGTTCGTCGATTAACTTGGTCGAGACAAGTTTTATACTCGTACTAATCAATGAGACTAATGTTATCATGTAGGCGTACGATTGTGTGTATCATTTTGGGACTTGGCCTCTTTATGATTGTATTGATGTCAAGGGATTGGTTGACACGACGCCGTCAGCAAATTATGCCAAATGTTACTGTTGTTTGTAAATGGCCGGTTCAAGGCATTACGATACTTGTTGGTAAAGTTGCTATCGATAGCCGGTTCGCGGTATCGATGTATCGATTATTATTATTTGCGATTAATGTCGTTCTGAGACATCGTTGAATCTTTGTCATCGAATTGGATCTGTTGCTATGATGTTGCGTTAACCGATTGGGGACATTTGATATATCCTTTTGTCATCTCCGTTTCGGTGGTCGGTTTAAGACACCGGGACATCTATTCTATCGTATCATTGATTATCGATTGACCGTTCTAGGGTAATCGAGGTATTGAATTGGGATTATCGAAGATAATTCCCATCCGTTGTCGAAGATACTCTCATCCATTGTATCATTGTTATCGATTGGCCATTCTACGGTAATCGAAGTATTGAATTGGGATTATCAATGATAATTCCCATCCGTTGAATTATTATTGTCGTGTTGACCGATTCAAGGCAGCACATTATTATTCTTGTGAACTCGGTAATTTTGTGATCGTTGAGGGTTGAGGATTTTCCGAATTGTTGTGTTGTGATCGTTGTTCGTGTTAATCGGTCCTTAGGGAATTCTGATCCGAGGATGGTTGTTTTGAATATCGTTGGTCGTGTCGATCTTTCATTATTCGTGTGTCATCGTTCACTTGGTGAGTCGTATGATCCGTATTGGATGTTTTATCCCTTGAGTTTCGTTGTCATGTTGTATCGTGGCATATCTGGAATCATGTTTGCGTGCCGATTGGCTATGTGTAAGATTTTTAGCCAGGCACCCGATGGTCATGCGTGGATATTTCCGCATTGGACTGTGCACACGAGACGTAGTTCTTGAGGCTAATTAGGTACATTGTCACACGTATATTCTGGATTCCGTATACGGGGTGGACATGTGCACGAACACATTTCTGGATCGGGCGTACTGTGATGTCCCTCTTGAGCTTTATTGATTGATCGTTCGTAGTCCATGTTGTATTGGATATGTCCGACGATTTGCGACTGGTTGTTCATACGCCGAGGGGTATGTCCGACAGTCAGGTTTGCTTCTTTGAGATCTGTATTGTGATGATTTACGACTTTTGGGCATTCGGCTTTCAGCCATTGTGATGTATCGGTATTTCCGTTGGAGCCTTCGGGCATTGTGAATTCGTATCTTTTTCGGCATTGGTTTGGTTTACCTTCGGGTAATGTATTGTTAAGTTATATATTGAAGATTCGCCGTTTGGGCGTATGTTTGATTCTTGTGCATCTCGTTGAGTTTTCCTGGCGAAATATTTCTTCCCCTACTGCTTTAAGTTTCGGAACGAAACTTCTTTTAAGGTAGAATGTAATACCCGTAATTTTTGTTCCCCGGAAATTTTCTATTTTTGGCGGAAGTCTATTTTGACGACTTGCTTGGGACCGTTTCGTCATCCTGAGAATGATTAATTCTACACTTTTTGTCATCCGAGTTCGTTTCGGTATCGTTCTGTTGAATTCCGTGTTCTTTAGCGACTTTTCCACGTATGAGTTCGACTTTGTTAAATCACCATAAATTCTTGGAAGCTCCAAAAATTCTAAATCTTTGCAATATTATATAGAATCGAGTTAGCTTTCCAATGGTTCAAACGGTGAGTCAATCGGAGTCCGGACGAGAGAGTTATGGTCGTTTTAGCTCACCCGCTCGTTATTGGCCGATCACTGCCGGCCGAACCCGGCCGTGTCGTCCGACACGGCCCGTGCCGTACTCGTCCGGAAATGCCGGAGTCTCTGCCTCAGGACCCGTCCGTGTCGTCCGACACGGCCCGTGCCGAACCCTTCCGGATAAGCCGACCGATAAATCGCCCGGACGCCCGACCGTGTGTCGTGCAGCGCAGTCGAGACATGCCGAAGTCGCCGGACGGGTCCGTCGGAAGGCCCTCCGCGCCGCGACCGTGTCAAGCGAGACACGGTCGAGTCCTGTCGGCGGTATGCGACACGACCGTGCCGATCGGCACGGGCCGTGTCCGGCAGACGATCGGCCGTATAAAAGGCCTGCAGACGTTTTTCTTGCCATTTTTCACCTTCTTCTTCTCCTCTTCCGCACGGGCGTGTTCTAAGCTTGAAGCCATGTTGTTTAACAACATATCCATGGAGTCTTGGAGCTCATATCATCAATCATCCATCCTATAACATCCTTTGATCGAGCGAATCGCCGATTTTCCGTAAATCTAATTTTGGGGATTTTGGGTATTTTGTTCGATTTCGTCCGTTTAATCCGATTTAACTTAGGATTGTGATGGATTGATGATTATATAGATGTATTGTATCATTTCCCTTGTTATCCCATGGTTGGATCGTATCGATTCGTTGTTTTGGTCGAGTTCTTGACCGACGCCTTGAAGGTGTCCGGTAAAATGTCATAGAGGGGTTTTCGGGCGTTCTGCGATTATTCTTCCTCGTATGATCGATGATTTATTGAATTTATGTTGTTAGGGTCGAATTCTTGTGAAGAACTCGAGTCGAAACCCTTCCGTTCGTTGTCTTCTTCGTGGTTCAAGTTTCCCGGTCGAACCGTGTTCTTTGGGATCTTCGGTAACGTTTATTAAGGCAAGTATACATTTATGATTGTACGTTCTCGACTTTGAAAGTATGAAATATTGATGGCATGCTTATTTATATCCACTCCGGGACGGACCGACGGGTCCTCTGAGGGTTTCGTAGCCTCTGGTGCGATTCCATGGATAATATGAATTAACCACTCCGGGACGGGCCGACGGGTCCCCTGAGGGTTCCGTAGCCTCCGTGCGGTTCCACGGTATTCATATATGTATTGATGACGGATGATATGAACGAACCACTTTGGGGCGGGCCGACAGTCCCCTAAGGGTTCCGTAGCCTCAGTGCGGTTCCACGGTATTCATATACGTCTTGATGTGATGCTATGAGATTTAGTTATTAGGAATACTAGTCTTAAATTGATGAATTGACGGATATTGATGAATTGACGGATTACATTTACTTTATTGTCGAGAAGTATTATGTTTCATATTGTTATACTTGCACTAGCTATTCGACGGCTAACCCCTTTATGGGGAAATACGTTTCATGTATTTCGTGTTCCAGGAGAGCGGACAGCGGGTACCAGTCGGCATGAAGATGATGGGCAAGTGTGATCTGTGTCTTGTCTCCTGTTATCTCTTTTGGTTTCCTCCATTCAAAGGTTGTTGTCTTGGAATGGATTTTTAAATACTCGAGTATTGTATTTCAGTTTCCTTGATGTTCCGGCCTGTGTTGCCGAGGTATTGATTTGTGCAGTGATGTATATGGTTTCATTGTTTATGGTTTCGAATACCATTTGTATCGTCTTTCTTTCTATTGTATGTAGACCTTATCGGTCAAGTTTATAGTTCCGCGTATGTATAGCCTTGTGGGTCCCACGGCGGGGCTCACGGCGCTGTAATATACCCTGAATAACTTGGGGGTGTTACAAAATTGATTGATATTCCAGTAGTTCGAGACTATCCGGATGTATTCCCAGACGAGCTTCCAGGAATACCCCCACAGCGAGAGGTGGAATTCACCATTGAGTTGGAGCCAGGGACGTCCCCGCTTTCGAAAGCACCGTACCGTATGGCCCCGACTGAGATGCAGGAGTTGAAAAGACAACTCGAAGAATTAACTGAGAAAGGATATGTTCGGCCCAGTACATCTCCTTGGGGGGCGCCGGTGTTATTCGTACAGAAGAAGGACGGATCGCTGCGTTTGTGTATCGATTACCGGGAGCTGAACAAAGTAACAATTAAGAACAAGTATCCTTTACCTCGCATCGATGATCTATTGGATCAGCTCCAGGGAGCCGCTGTATTTTCCAAGATCGACTTGAGGTCTGGGTACAACCAATTGCGGATTCGAGAGTCTGACGTCCCGAAGACAGCTTTTCGCACTCGCTATGGGCATTATGAGTTCGTTGTCATGCCATTCGGACTGACTAATGCACCTGCAGTATTCATGGAATTGATGAATCGGGTTTTTATTAATTACCTGGATCGTTTTGTAGTCGTTTTTATTGACGATATCTTGGTCTACTCTCGTGATCATGAGGAGCATGAGTGTCACCTCCACCAGGTTCTCGATGCGTTAAGGCGAGAACAACTCTATGGAAAATTTTCTAAGTGTGAATTCTGGATGTCTGAAGTTATTTTTCTGGGTCATGTGATATCAGCAGATGGAGTAAGAGTAGACCCACGTAAGACGGAAGCTATCCGAGACTCGGCTACCCCAAGAACGTGAAGGAAGTTCGTAGTTTTCTGGGTCTAGCAAAGCTACATGCATTTATTCGTGGAAGGATTTTCCAAAATTTCTCAACCGATGACTAATCTGAGAAAAGATAAGAAGTACTTGTGGTCGGAAGCATGTCGGAAAGTTTTGATGAACTCAAAGGTCGATTAATTTCAGCACTGCTTTGGTACTACCAAGAGGAACGGAAGGATTCGCGGTATACAACGATGCATCGAGGCAGGCCTTGGCCGCGTGTTAATGCAGACGGAAAGTGATCGCTATGCGTCAGACGCTTGCTTCCTTACGAGGTCAACTACCGGACTCATGACTTGGAGTTAGCAACATAGTGTTTGCTTTAAAATCGCGCCACTATCTCGTATGGAGTTACTCGCGATTTTTACGGACCACAAGAGCCTGAAGTATATTTTTACCCAGAAGGAGTTGAATATGAGACAGAGGAGGTGGTTAGAGCTAATCAAAGACTATGATATCGAGATCCTTTATCATCCAGACAAGGCAAACGTGGTTGCCGATGCCTTGAGCCGCAAGACGGTGCAGGAGCAGATGCTAGCTCGTTTGACCGCCCAGAGGGAGTTGCAATTAGAGTTCATGAGACCAGAGATTGAGGTCTGGATACAACGCATTCAGGGACAACTGTGCATGCTTGAGATTTCACCATCCATTGATGAGACGATCAGAACGAAACAGATGTCGGACCCATTCTTATCCAGAATTCGAGGAGAAATCGATCATGGGAAGGCCCCTGGATTTGTGGTTCACGGGGATGGACTGTTACGCTTTAAAAACCGAGTGTGTGTACCAGCAGACGAAGAATTGAGGAATACTATTCTGAAGGAGGCTCATGCTACCCCGTATTCCATACACCCGGGATCAAACAAAATGTATAAGGATTTGAAGCCGTATTATTGGTGGGGTAACATGAAACGGGAAGTTGCCGAATTCGTTTCGAAATGTTTGACCTGTCAGCAGGTCAAGATTGAGCATCAACGACCAGCTGGCATGATGAAACCGCTTCCGATTCCCGAGTGGAAGTGGGAAGACATATCGATGGACTTTATTACTAGTTTGCCGACGAGCCGTCGAGGCATGAATACGATTTGGGTGGTTGTGGATCGATTGACTAAATCAGCCCACTTTTTGGAGATCAAGGATACTTGGGGCCCTGAGAAATTGGCCCAATTATTCATCAAAGAGATTGTGAGACTGCATGGCACCCCTAAGAGTATTGTATCAGATCGGGACGGACGGTTCGTGTCGCACTTCTGGAAGGCGGTTCATCGTGCTATGGGTACACAGTTGAACTTCAGTACGGCTTTTCATCCTCAGACCGACGGTCAGTCTGAGAGGACAATTCAAACTCTAGAGGATATGTTGAGGGCATGTGCTCTCGATTGGAAGCCTGACTGGGAAGCCCAACTGCCGTTGGTAGAATTCACATACAATAACAGCTGGCACGCCTCGATCATGATGGCACCTTATGAGGCATTATATGGTCGTCGTTGTAGGTCCCCTTTGTGCTGGGACGAATTATCTGAATCTATTGGTACGGAACCTGATATGTTATTGGCAGCCCGCGAGAAGATTTCCCTGATCAAGAGCCGTCTATTAACGGCCCAAAGCCGCCAGAAATCATATGCAGATAATCGTCGACGACCACTCGAGTTTGAAGTTGGTGACCATGTAATGGTCAAAGTATCTCCTACTAGAGGTGTTTTCCGATTCGGGAAGAGAGGCAAATTGAGCCCAAGGTATATTGGTCCGTTTAAGATCCTGGAACGAGTAGGCGACCTAGCCTATCGTTTAGCATTACCACCAGCTTTGAGTCGGATTCACAACGTATTCCATGTGTCTCAGTTAAGGAAGTATGTTGCTGATCCAAGTCACGTTATTCAATTCGACGAGGTCGAAATAGCCGACGACCATTCGTATGAGGAACAGCCTGTGCAGATACTCGAGAGAAGAATTAAACAGCTGAGGAACAAGACGATTCCCTTATTAAGAATTCAGTGGTCAAGACATGGATTCGAGGAAGCTACGTGGGAGACTGAAGATAGCATGCGAGAGAGATACCCCGAACTGTTTACCCCTTAGTTTCGGGGACGAAACTCCTTTTAAGGGGGGGAGTATGTAATACCCTCGCCTTTAATATTGTATTTCATGATTTAAGTTAAGTATTTTCGCGTCATATCTGTGATGTTGTAGCAAGTACCGACGAATTATGTTAAATTGGATTCATGGTCATTCATACTATATTAGTTGTTGGGTGATATTGCAAGAATTCCATTTATGCTTGTTATAGTACTTAACGTACGTTAACATGTATTCTTAACGTACGCTATGTAGGCCGCCTTACGTACGTAATATCAGTACGTTAACGTACGTAATGCGGAAGATCCTCCAGCAATCCGCCTTTCGGCGGGTGGGGTCGAGCAAGGGTAGGTGGTCGGAAGTCGATCGCGACAGCCAAGTCAATGGCTATTACGTACGTAATAGCTACCTGGTTACGTACGTAACGAACTGCGTGTTTTTAGACAGGGAGATTTGATGAAATTGGTTACGTACGTAATGATCATGATATTACGTACGTAAAGGCTATAACGTACGTTAACCACGTTCGTTAACGTACGTAATGTCAAGTTCAGATTATAAATGTATGACTTGCCATTCACTTCCTACTCGACCTCTTTCAATCTCCCAACTTAGGAACGATTCCTTTCCCTTCCAACTTCATTTCTAAGCCTTCCTAACTTGTGTTGGAGCTTCAACACTTGATTGATGACTTGGAGAGCTAGAGATTGAAGTGTATTCCTTGGAGTGTTGGTGTTGTTCTTCATTTTAAGGTTGGTCTTTCTTTAACTCATATCAATTCCATGCTTATGATGATGTTAGTAGATAAATACTTCACATAATGTTAGTTTAAACTAGTGTAAACATGATAAGTTAATTGAATCATACTCAAACCAAGTGAAGATTAACTTTGAAGGTATTAGTGTTACTTCTTGATGTAAATAACTTCATAATGTGATTGTGTTGATAATGATATACATAAAACCTGAGGTATAGCATGATAATCGGAAGTTGATTTTAGTCTCAACACTAGGAACATGTTAAGGATGATATCCTTAATGATTAAAAGTGAGAAATGTTAAATTTGTCTTGAACATTCTATTGATTCTTGAAGGTAGTATGGAACCATGATTTTTGGCCTCTAAAACCTTTGTAATAAAATTGTTGGAAAGATGATATTAACCCTTTGTAGATGATCTTTGTTAGATGAATGAAGTTACTTCAAAATCTCAAGTATTCAATGATATAACTAGGCTTTTAATAAATTCTTCAAAGTAAAACAATGAATGTTGATAGAAGGAAGTTGTAATCTTCATATGTTCGAATCTATCGATTTCGTTAAAGGGCGTTAATCGCTACATTGATAGGTTGATAATGTTCTTTAGAGAATTGTGTTAAATGTGATGATACAAATGCGGTAGATGAATAGCCGAATTCCATTTCATTAATCCATGCATGTCAAGAGGCGTAAATTAAGATGATGTTCTTAATTCACTAAAAACTTAAACTTATGTTTCATATAGTAATCAAGTTTTGAATGAAATCGTTGGTAAATAATGAAGAATGTAATTAAACACAAATTATATCGTAATTGGAAGTGTCGATGATTTGAAAAAGATATTTTCACGATATTGCATTAATAATAAACTAGATATCAAGAATTTGACACTAAGGTTAGAATATGTAATGATCATGATAAACATACGATGATTTGTAATAAGAACATTAAAATGATCGATAGGATAATCGATTTGTGAATATTGTTTATGTGATAATACCATTATCGTACGAATGTGTTGTTGAATGAATTATATTTCATTCAAGGTTGCTTGTTCACGTGAGTATTGTTAGACGAGGATACCGTTCGTTTGACCATTCGAGGAAGGATTATTCGTCTACGGAATTGAGGTAAGTTATCTTGCTTGGTTATAATGATGTGTGGATTCTTATGATGATTATGCATTTCGTGTATATGAAACACCTATAAACTTGTGTCTTGTGACTTGAGGTTGTTCTTGATGATGTCCCGTTTTCATCATGGGATTGTATACCCAAATTCGTACTTTTGGACCCTTGATATCGTTAAGCTTTGTTGACACTTCGGTGAGTTGTTCGATTTCTTGGAAAAAGTGTAATTCGTTGAGTTTCGTTGTCATGTTGTATCGTGACATCTCTGGAGTCATATCTGCGCGCCGATTGGTTATGTGTAGGATTTTTAGCCGGCACTTGATGATCATGCGTGGAGGTTTTTCCGCATTTAGATCGTGCACACGAGACGTAGTTCGTGAGGCTAATTAGGTACATTGTCCCACGTATATTCGGATTCCGTATACGGGTGGACATGTGCACGGACACATTTCCGGATCGGGCGTCTTGTGACGTCCGTCTTGAGCCATAGTATATGGTCGTTCGTATATTTGGTTATCTTCGATTGGGACTCGATTGTTTATACGCCTTCGGGTATATTCGTAGTCGGTGGATTTCTTTGAAATCGGTATATATGAATTGTATAATGTCATGAGAATTATTATCATGTATAGCCGACTGTGGTTTGGGGCGAAATACTTGTATTTCAGGGCGAGGAAAGGGCAAGGCACAGGAGGAGCACAATGGCGACGGAGGATTCTGATGTATGCTATTTCGGGGGGCCCGAGTCTTTTGGTTGTTCGGTTATGTTTTAAGCGTGACTTTCGTTTTATTTTTGTGTCGGATGAATGTACTAAAACTTGTTAGGTACTGCCCATCGTCATATGGTCTGTACCGTGTTTGGATCCTGTGTATGTTTGCTTGTATTTAAAAATATGAATAACTCATACTCCACACCGGGGTTTTGATAAATATTGTGGTACGGTGCCACGTTGTCAGATTTTAAGTGTATATTGTGATATTGCCTGGTGGGTCCCAGGAGGGATCCACGGCACTGTAATAGCCACTGTTTTTGGGCTGTTACATCCTTCACGCACTGCGGCACGTTCCCCCAATCGGGCCACAAAACGGGGACTCTGTCCCGAATGGCAAAGCCAACATTACGGCTATATGACGCCGCAGCGTGAGAAGACATCACCGGCCGGCCATGTCTGTCTAGAGGAATCTCATAACGGCCATGCTTACTTACGTACGAGTCGAGCGCCAGACCCTTTGCTGGGCCACAAGTCTTCTTCTTTTTCTTCTCCTCCTCGACTACATTTTTCCCCTTCTCCTTCTCCCTCTCTATCTCCTCGTACAGTTTCGTCTTCGAAACCCAACAACTCCGCCAAAACATATTGTCTGGCCAAGACTCGTAGACGTACGCCTCGTCAGGGCTAATCAATCGAACGGGAACTCGGGCTCCCGTCTCATCGACCTCTGGAATAGTCGGAACCATCGGAGGCATGAATAGAGTCGGCGGCGGACCGTGGGGCACCGCGGACGAGGAACTCCGTACATCTCCTGATGTGTGAGTGCTAGACGTGGGTCGGTGGATGGGAGGCATATGAGTCTCCGGCTGCGAGGGGGTCGGCCGTGGTGTCTGAAAGGATAAACGCCGTGCTAGTGCAGCGGGCTCATCTGTCGCCCTATAAAAATCGTCAGCATTCATGCCGGTAGCTTCTAGTATCTGGCGGGCACGAACGCTGCTCTGAGATATGTATAGTGTACCGGGATCCGCCTTACTAGAGGCTGCGGAACACCCCCCGAATCGGGAGTGGTCGACTTTGTCGGCTTCTTCCCCAACGCTTTCTTTATTCTATCCATAATCTAAACAAATAAATCAAATTCACAACTCAACACAACAGTAATTATCAATGCCATACCACGTTAATCTTTCGATTAACGCCGGCTATAAAATTCCTTCCTCCTCAAACAAATTCATCAAATATTTCTAAACAAATTCATCAAATAATCTAAACAAATTCATCAAATTCACAATTCAACACAACACTAATTATCAATGCCATACCACGTTAATCTTTCGATTAACGCCGGCTATACAATCCCTTCCTCCTCAAACAAATTCATCAAATTCACAACTCATTAAACACAAAATATTGAAAATACTAAATTCATCAAATATTGCATCACAACTCATTAAACAATTTATCTAATTCATCACAGAATCTAAACAAATTCATCAAACAAATACAATAAATTCAACAAACAAAATAAAAAAAATAAGGACAAGGGTTACCGCGTCGCGGCGACGGCGAGGGCGTCGGGCGGCAAGTGGCGGCGATGGGACCGGATGGCGGGCCGGGCAGCGGAGGGTCAGCGGGTGGGCGGGCGGACGATCGGCTAAACCAGAAGACGAGGCGACGGGACGATCGGCTGGGTGACGATCGGCGTGACCGGGGCTAGGTGACGGGCGGTTGGGGCTGGGTGATGATCGGCGGGCGACGGGCGACGGACGACGACTAAACCAGAAGAAGAAAATAACAAAAGGGAGGTACGAGAAACGTATAAAAGGTGGGGGTTTAGCCGACGACAAGATCTACGTCGTCGGCTAAAGTTTAAAAAAAAAAATTATACTTTAGCCGACGACATATAAGACGGTCGTCGGCTAAACCGCAGCAATGACCCGACCGTGTTAGACAACACGGTCGGGCAGGCAAACAAAGGTGTTTTCAATTTCTGGGTGCGACACGGCCGTGTCGATGGACACGGTCGGGTGTTTAGCCGACGACCTTCTTATAAGTCGTCGGCTAAAGTTTAATTTTTTTTTAAAAAACATTAGTCGATCGTGTCAGGGGACACGGGCCGTGTCGCACCTGCCTAGAATGGGAAAACACACTGTATGACTGACCCGACCGTGTTGTCTAACACGGTCGGGTCTGTAACACCCCCAAGATATTCGAGGTATATTACAGCGCCGTGAATCCCTATCTGGGACCCACCAGGCTGAGCAACATCATACTCATCGACTCACAGAAACGACAAAATAAACGTAATAGACAACAATACAACCCGGACGAATAAAAAAACTCTTAAGTACTCGAGTACTACTATTAGTTCAAAAACCACAAAAGATGAAAAGATAGAAGACACTAAGACATCACTCGTGCACAATCATCACGCACGGCTATCATCTGCGTACTGGTCCAGCGCCCGCTCGTCTCGATGAACTTGACCTGAAATTCATAAAACGAATTTCCCCAAAACGGGTCCCCAGAGGGGTTAGCAATTACGCTAGTACAAGTAACCAAATCAACAACTTACATCTTACACATATAGTAAATGCATGCAATCAAGAAAACAATAGTTCCAAAACACTCATTTCCGGAAATGCCATAATCAAATCACATTTGTAAAATGCACCACAATTAACCATGGATCCACCCCTCCGTGGACCCCTACCGAGACCCCGTCGGATCTAACCCGGAGTGGTTAAAAGCAAGCTCGCGGATCCACCCCTCCGTGGACCCCTACCGAGACCCCGTCGGGTCTAACCCATAGTGAGCATACACATACACACCATTCTCATGCCATACTACTACGTTAAGATTGTAAGTTCATAAGGGTACTTGCCTCGGTTAATAGACGGTGATACGAACGGAAAGGAAGAATCGAGCACGACCGCGAGGAACCGGCGGAATTGAACCTAACGTTTCGAATAACACAATCACAACCAATTCTAAACGAACACGGAATTGGAAAACACTCAAAAACCCGCCTACGATTCATGTATATTCGAATAAAAATAATAACGAGGGCGGACCACAACCAAACCCTCCCGGTTTCGCAAAACTATGAAAATATATCATGAATCCGTAGGAAAACTAATGATATCAACAAGATGAATCATATTCATCTTGAATCCAACAACAAAACGGAACGAATTGGAAGAAAATCCCAAAACCCCCAAATTATCCAAAAGTAGGGTTCTAAGAGATTTTACCTTGATTTGACGATGAACAATGAATGATTAGAGATAGGTTGATGATATGAAGCTTGAATACACTTCTACAATGGTGTTTGGGCGAAAATCGGGCGAAACCTAGCTCTCCAGGTCGTTCCCGTCGCGAAGAGAAGTGAGAGAGGTGAGAAATGAGGAAAATACTACGGCCGGTTTATATATCGCGGTGTTACGCCGTAACATCCATAACATACGGCCGTAACATATGAACATTACGGCCAGACTCACCGCTTTACGGCCGTAATCGCTCTGTGAATGAAATGGCAAAATTTACGAATGACACATACGACCGTATCAAGACACCATTACGGCCGTATCGATACTTACGGCCGTAACTCGAGCATGATACGCCCGTAACTCGGAACTGGACCAGGGGGTAAGAAACGAAGCCTTGTTACGGCCGTATGAAGGAAGCTTACGGCCGTAATTCTCGATTATTACGGCCGTAACATATACGGCTTACGGCCGTAACATGGCCTGTGATAGCAGGCCAGTCTGAAACACTGCTCGACGAGGAGACGATCGAAAAGAGAAAATAACAAGGTGTATCCATGACCACCGGATACACTCACCACGGATTTAAGTCAGAAATCAAAACGTTACGATGAAGCGTAATTCCGAATGCCCGAAGGTTCAGGAACAACAAAGATAACAAGAATACCCTAAACTTAGGGAAAATTACGAAACAGCTCAAACGTCCAAAAATCGCGATACAACGCCGGATTAACAAACCGAAACTCACAACATGAATAACTCAACTATACGAACTCGTGAAAGCAAAGAAAATACAAAAACGAACGGGTTCTACGAGAAACGGACATCCATGCCATAATACATGATATAAAACAGAATAATATTAATACATCTCCGAAACTCGTCAAAATGGAGAAACTTCAAGAATAAAATAGATTCAAAGCGAGTCGCTAAAAACAAAAATCCACCAAAATGGGAATATCGGGAAAAGAAGAAAAAAATGCAGATATTACATTCTACCCCACTAAAAATAAGTTTCGTCCCGAAACTTAAGGAACAAACAACTCGGGGTACTTAGCATGCATGCTATCCTCGGTTTCCCAGGTCGCCTCCTCGACACCATGTCTCGACCACTGCACCTTGACCAAGGGAATGGTTTTATGTCTCAGTCGTTTCTCGCGATGCTCCAAAATCTTCAAAGGACGTTCTTCTACAGTAACATCCTCGGCGACATCAATCTCTCCATAATCGATGACGTGACTAGGATCTGGGACATATTTCATCAGCTGGGAAACATGAAAAACGTTATGAACATGACTCAAGGCCAGAGGTAACGCCAAACGGTATGCCAACCCACCGACTCGCTCGAGAATCTCAAAGGGTCCAATAAATCTCGGACTCAACTTCCCTTTCTTCCCGAAACGAAAAACTCCCTTCGTCGGCGAAACCTTTAGCAAAACGTGGTCTCCCACCTCGAATTCCAAAGGTCGACGACGGACATCGGCATACGACTTCTGTCGACTCTGGGCGGTCAACATTCGTTCCCGAATTAATTCTATCTTCCGCCTCGTCTCTAGAACGACATCCGGCTCGGTCCCGATCAAATCGGACGCCTCATCCCAACAAATCGGTGATCGACATCGCCGCCCATAAAGTGCCTCATACGGTGCCATACGAATCGACGCGTGCCAACTATTGTTGTACGTGAATTCGATCAATGGCAAATGCTCCTCCCAGTTACTGCTCCAATCGAGAACACAAGTACGCAACATATCCTCGAACGTCTGGATAGTGCGTTCCGACTGTCCATCTGACTGGGGATGAAAAAAGGTACTCAAACGCAAACGAGTACCCAACGCCTTATGCACCGCTTGCCAGAAATGCGATACAAAACGGCCATCACAATCTGAAACAATAGACTTCGGAGTACCGTGAAGCCTCACAATATGTGCAATAAACACACGAGCCAACTTCTCCGGGCCCCAAGTATCCTTGATGCCCAGAAAATGTGCCGACTTGGTCAGGCGATCAACAATCACCCAAACCATATTCATACCCTATCTCGATCTCGACAGACTCGTAACGAAGTCCATCGATATATCTTCCCATTTCCATTCCAGAACAAGAAGTGACTGTAATAACCCGGCTGGTCGTTGATACTCGATTTTGACCTGCTGGCAAGTCAAACATCTCGCTACAAACTGTGCGACCTCCTCCTTCATATCATTCCACCAGAAATTCCTCCTCAGGTCCTTGTACATCTTACTCGAACCAGGATGAATGGAGTAGGGCGTAGCATGGGCCTCCCGCAAAATACTCCGTCTCAACTCTGTGTCGTTCGGCACACAAAGCCGACTCTGGAATCTCAAAATACCATCCTCGTGAATCACAAACCCAGGAGACTTCCCCTTAAGAACGTTCTCTCGGATTTGAGTGATCATCGGGTCCTCTAACTGCTTCAGCTTAATTTCATCGATCAAAGATGACGAAATTTCTAAAGCACAAAGTTGCCCGACAGCTCCAGGCAACAAAACCTCAATATCTAACTCGATCAAAGCCCGCCGAAGCTCAGACTGAGATGTAAGGATCTCAAGCGTTCGCAACGCAACCGGTTTCCGACTCAAGGCGTCGGCCACGACGTTCGCCTTGCCCGGATGATAAAGGATTTCGAGGTCATAATCCTTAATCAGTTCTAACCACCTCCTCTTCCTCATATTCAACTCCCGCTGAGTAAATATGTATTTCAGACTTTTATGATCGGTAAAAATCTGACATGCAGAGCCGAAAAGATAGTGACGCCAAATCTTGAGTGCAAAAACAACTGCCGCTAACTCCAAATCGTGAGTAGGGTAGTTAAGCTCATACGGCTTCAACTGTCTCGACGCATATGCAATGGTCTAGCCGTGCTGCATCAATACACACCCAAGACCCTGACCCGAAGCATCACTGTAAACAGCAAAACCCTCGTTGCCGCACGGCAATGCCAAAACTGGGGCTGAAGTCAAACGCCTCTTCAGCTCCTCAAAACTCGACTGTCTCTCGTCATTCCAGACGAACTTCTCGGACTTATGGAGCAACTGTGTAAGTGGTCGAGCCAGTTTCGAGAAACCCTCGACGAACCTACGGTAGTAGCCGGCCAAACCCAAGAAACTACGGAGCTCTCTAACATTCTTGGGCGGTGCCCAATCCAACACTGCCTCGATCTTCTGCGGGTCTACACGAACCCCCTCGGCTGAAATCACGTGACCTAGAAACATCACTTCCTTCAGCCAGAACTCACATTTCGAGAACTTCGCATAGAGTTGCTCGGTCCTCAAAATGTCTAACACTACCCGCAAATGATGGGCATGCTCTTCCTCGTTCCTCGAATAAATAAGAATATCGTCAATGAAAACGACGACACACTTATCCAAATACTTGATAAAGACTTTGTTCATCAACTGCATGAACACCGCCGGTGCATTAGTTAACCCGAAAGGCATAACTACAAACTCATAATGTCCGTATCTCGTCCGAAAAGCTGTTTTCGGCACATCGAACTCCATCACTCGGAGCTGATAGTACCCCGATTTCAAATCAATCTTCGAGAATACCGCAGCTCCCTGCAACTGGTCGAACAAGTCATCAATTCTCGGCAAAGGATACTTGTTCTTGATGG